>SSNP01000168.1:165005-189565 GCA_006937955.1 Pachypanchax playfairii
ACACTTGATGTATCAGCGTCGGAATTAAACTGGACTCCAAACAGTCCGCCTCCTTATATTTTTTTCCTTCTCTTTGAATTCTTGCTTGTATGTTCTCTCAATGTAAGTCGCTTTGGATAAAAGCGTCTGCTAAATGACAGTAGTAGTAGTAGTAGTAGTAGTAAACTGCTGCCAGTGACACGACTACTACGTAGTGGTAGCCCCTGATTGGCCCGGCTGTGTGTGGTGTTCACGTGGTGTGATATAGAAGCGCTCCCGCAAAAGGCTTTAAAAAAACTCCCAGCAACCATACAAATATTTTATTTTAAAATACAATTGACTTTGGACAATGGCCTCCACAAGAACCAAAAATCTAACCAAACAAAATGAACCACAGACAGAGTGCAAAGTACAAAAACACATGTATATCTGCCATTGTTGTTGTTGTTTCACGCGCTGTGACGTCGCGGACAAAGACTTTTGCGCGCCACTTTTCATAGCCAGATGGGCACGCCCATATCCCCACTTACGTCCGCTTTATGTTTCCACTGCCTTAAGCGAGTTGATCCGCGCTATACTGTATCGCTCTCAAGCGCGCCGTGCCGATTTGTCGGTGGGAAAGGGGCATAATTAACAACATCCCTGTAAATGTTCAAACTGCTCTACCTATTGAATTCCTTCACTTGTCCTTCTGAAATTTGGCACGTGTATTTAATATGTAAAGATGTTTCAAGAAGAAAGTGCGTGGTCACATTGAGGTTCTGGGGTGGCTGCACAGGGTGGAGTCCTGGCAAGGTGTGAGGGCCATTGATATCCGGTTGAAGTTTTCATTTTAAGTATTCTTTTCACCTACAAGGACATGTAAGGATATTTTGAATGAATAAAATAAACTTAAAGAGGCCATTACAGACAAATTCCATGACTTTGTGATTATTTCTAAAGTATTTCCCTGTAATATGAAACATTCCTAAAAAATGAGAGGAAAAACTGATTAACAGACCTTTCAATCTGTCAGCGTGAAGATTCGTCCGGCTTTGGCTCCAACTAATTAATATTCATTATTGGAATTTGCTGGATTCTGTTTGGCTAACAAACTAGCCGAGAGCAAGGTATACTGTTTTCTGTCCCACTGCACATGGCAACAACAGACAATGTGTCTTCCAGTTTGTTACGTCTTTATGCCAACAGCTTTTAGCCAGCAGCATGCAACTGCGGAAGTTAATGAATACTAACAAACAAAGGAGTTGTGACGAAACAAGTACAGGTCGTTTGAACTCGGGTTTTATCACCACCTGCGAAGTTTGAGAGATAAAAACTGAAAGAGAAGTTGTTGACCTGTTTTCACCCACTATGAAGGTAAGAACACCTGTGGAGCTAAAATATTCAACAGAAACCTCAGAAAAACTTTTTTTAATGAAAGGGCCTCTTTAATGTGCCTCACACCCAAAACAGGAATTATTTTTTAAGCCAATCAAAAACTATGAAACTCAATAGCTTCAAAAATAATTTCATCCTCTTTTGTTGTAGCATGGAGGCACTAATTAAAACCACACAGTTCATTAACTAGTAAAGACAGTTGGTCTTGACAAGGACACTTGCCATCTTTAAAAAAAACGTGGACTATGTACATTCAAATCATAGATCTTTTTCTGAGCTGGGAAAATTCAGTGCCTGAAGGTATTCATAAGCACTATACCTGGTTAGACTTAAAAGTGGATCAGCAAATCTAAATGATGAACATTTCAGGGGACATTTTGGTTGTAAACAGACACATCTGTACAAAAGGTACAAGCTGTATTTCTCCTGGTGATATTGTGTTCAGCTCATGTACAGAGAGTGCAGTTATTAGACAAGTAGGCAGAAATCAGGTTTGTGGGCACACACAACTTTTTAAAACAAAATTTTACTAACAAAATAAATACATTGTTATTATCTTGATGTGGACAAGTGAACATCTTTGTTGTTAAATAAGTACAAGACCAAATTAAACCAGAGCCAAGTTCCACAAATAAACATGATTCGGTTTCAAAAATAATATCAAGTTTGCTGCTGGTGCTGTAATGTCTGAAAGCACACAAATATTTAGTTAGTTAGTTATAAAAAAAGCCATTTATAACTATTTCCACAGGATTTATACAGATTATGCACAATTCTGGGTTGTCGAAGGATTCGCCCATTTAATACTTATTCAGGGTGTTTGGCGAGACCGATATGTATGTTGAGTGTGACTTGATGAGAAGAATGCATTTGATTTATTATGAAAAGTTACAGAATTTTAATTACAATCCAATGAAAATATTCCTATAGAAAAATGCAGATTGCGCACGTATTTCTAATCTGAACACTCACACAGTTTTGTAATCATTGATACTTCTGTGATGAAAAGTTCTCTGACAGCTTAGTTTTTGTGCTTTTTTCTAGTAAAATTGAAATGTGAGTTTGTATTTTTTCAGTATTTTATGGTAAAACTCTAATCCAGAGCAACACTGTTTAGTTAACCAGAGTATAACCAAAACAGAACTGCCTGTGCTTCTGCTGAAGTTGATCACTGTTTTTATTAATCTGTCTTTCAATCAAACAAAACTCAACTGGTGAAGCATGGTACGCTGAAAATTTCCACGCTTTTTAAATTCATCATGAACATTTAATCTAATTGAATGAATCTGGATAAATGTTAAAATTTTACAAGAGACAATTTCCCCATAAGATTTAATCCTGTTGCAGTTGTTGGTTCTCTCATTCATAACTACCCTCTTTTACAAGGTTCAGAAAACTTGAGGATGTGAATCTGTCACAAGTTCATAAAGGAGATACGATAAGAAATTCCCCCAGGAGATGACAAACAGCCATAAAAACCCTGCTTCATCTTGAACTCCACCCTCTTTTTCTTTCTTGGGTGCAAGAACCCCCGAGAGTATGTGACACACACAGAAAGTCACCCCACACCCCTCAGGGCTCATTAAAGCCTGCATTGTTTCCCAAGAGGTCAGCCTGGGTTTCATTCCCAACCTTAACACAAACCAGGAGATGTGAGCCAACCACATTATAAGTCCTCGGAAGTGACAAAGACAAACAGCACTCTTGTTTCCCCTTTGCTGCTTCCAATATCTCTATTTGTTCACTGTATTGCATAAGAAACAGTCACTTGGCACATGAAACTATTAGGAATCAAATGTAATCTCACACGGGGGAATATGGCTTGTAAATTGGGAAATTTTGAAAATACAAAGTTGCTTTCCCACAGGATACTCTGGTTTTTAAATCCTCTCAAAGTTACATCATGCTGAGTTAGGTCGTGGCCAAATCTTTCTATTGTACAGACGTACACAAAGGCCAGTGAAGACCACAGAGCATCCTTTTGAGTAACCCACAGAGCAAAGCTGCCACAGAAGGAGTTTTTCTCTTCAGGTTTTGTCTTTGGCTTCCTATCACAATCATGCCCAGCTGAGACAGGGAGCGGGGGTTGCAGGAATCTGCTGTACTTTTCCGCTGCCTGCACTCTCCCTCCCTCCCTCCCTCCTTCCTTCCTCTTGTCCCCGCTTCTCTTATTCCCTTTAGTCTTCTTCATATCTCTTCTTCTCTGAAACTTATCTCTCCTACCTGGAGGGTAAGGAGGAGAACACACACATGCACACATACACACACAAACCTCATCCAAGACTAATTGACTGGTATGTACATGAAGACACATCAGTGCATTCACAGAGGTTAAAGGCATGTGAAGACCCCGTGGGACTGGCATCCAGCATTCCCGGCAGCCCACACTGTGATGCTAATCTTCAAAGTTTTGCACATGTAGTTGCAGGCTGGGCTCTTCCACGAGAGAATGGTGACCTGTTGACTCTGCTGTCTTTATAATATACACCTGGCCTCGAGCCTAAATCATTAAGAGTTGACTAAAACTGGACCAAAGTCAGATAGCAATGTTATTCTAACACAAACCACATGCGTTGCTACTTTATAAAAGATTTTAAAGCATGGTTTTACCTGTAGATGTCACTATAGGTAAGAGGATAGGAGCCCTCATAAGAGATAGGCGAGGCTTTTTTCTGCTTCCAGTTTGATCGCTGACATGTTTTGTTAATTCTTTTTTCACCAAATTTTGTGCCCAATGAGTCAGAAAGGCCATTTATCCAACCCGACTGGTAATTCTGGATTTAGTTTCTTGAAAGAATGCACTGCAAGTTCATTTTTAAAGGAAAACAGAATTCTAGTTTAACACTCGGATCCTCAGCCAGCAAACAAAACATTTTCCAAAATTTACTAAAAGACTTTTGATTTTTGTGTTTCATAAAAAACACTAATTCTTCCAAAAGCTACTACTTGATTAAAACAATTATTAAGCTGTTTCTTCTGATCCCCAACATAGACTCATTTACATCTGTCATTCAAATATCACAATAGATTTAGTAAAACAGTAACAAAGTGATTCCTATAGTGTGGAACATTGTCTTTACTAACAATAGAAATGGCTAAATGTAGGTTTCACATGTTAAACAAGGTGAACAGACACAAGGAAGATTGTTAAATGTGCTTTATATTCACTGTGCTTATGATAAATATGAATTTTAGAATGTTTAAAAATGTTACTAAATTTAACCAGTTCACATTGAAACAACAATTAAAGAACATATTTTAATGAATAAAAACACTGTTGATAAGATGAACATACAGTAAGCTACTGATCAAAATGTGGAATATATTTAACACCAGCTGATCATGTGATGTTAATCAAATCTGTAAACCAATGGAAACAACCATGAGGATAAAAACTGCATTTGAAATGCTTCTAAAAGTCAATCCTGTGGCTGCATGTGTGCATGTTTGTGCTGGGGGGAAGGGTGCAGTTTAAACAACACACTCTTGAAAGACAAAGATCTACAACATGATGGACTGGATGGTTTGGTTTGACATAGCTGGAGTTAGTGAAATGGATATGTTTCAGTGAAATTAGGGGAAAAGCAGCTTGTGCAACAGGAATGAGCCACCTCTGTCACTGGCTATTTATAGGCAAGAACCACAGAGTCACAGAAGTCCCTGACCTCCCCCCACTGCTACTATTGATCTTCACACATTGATCTGTCCCCTCAATCTCCATCCAGATAAACAACCTCTCATGCAGCACTTCTTTTGTTCTTTTATGCTTCATTTTAGCTCAATCTGCATCTTTGCATGCAAAAGGATTTAAAAACAGGTGTTCATGTAGAGATGGACAGAGTTAACGCTCTTTCATCTGGAGCACAAACAAACAAGGCTCCTGCCTGGCTAAGGGATAAACATGAGGGGGGAGGGGATGAATACAGTACCACAGATCTTTCACATGCTCTTCTTCTAAAGAAAATAATCAGCCTAAGGACACACCACAAGAAACTGTGAATAGTTTGAAACTCTCTAAATTAATGTAAATTCATTTCCACACCAAAAAAAGAAACCTATTAAAAAGTCAGTATAACATAGTCATTCCATTTCTTTTGCAGTGTGGGGTAAATGTAAAGAGTGTTGAGGGATCACATTCCAAATTCCAGCAATACAAGAGAAAGAGAGGGAGGGGTGGTTTGGTGGGTAGGACAGTAAAGTTAAAATAACTGATATTCTAATTCCAATCAATTATTTGAATACAGACTAAATGAAACACAGACAAACGTGATCAACCCTTCTGTAATAAATACTACTGTTTAAAACTGGGGTGAAAAAACAAAAGACAGAAAAATATGCAAATGTGCTGTCAGGGTTTAGATAAACACTACTGACCAGTGAAGAGCCACACACCAAAAACTCTCAGCAGTACTAATATATCCAAACACATAGAAACAAAAGCATGAAGAGGGTCTGTTCACTATAACAAACTGCTTCTACTCATCAACATGGTTCGAAAATGATTAACAATCCACAGCTAAACCTTCTATTAGTTTAATCACAGTTAAAATAACTGCAGCTGCTACTAATCTTTTTACACATGTCTACTTTTTACTGGATTATTCACCATGTACATTAACTATTAAGCAGTATTTTCCTGATATTCTACAGAAAAGTATGTTTGTACTTATTTACAGCCAGTAAGTCTCATGAGCATCAGTATAAATAATAAAAACAAAAGATCCGTCAGGCTAAAACTTAAAAATGTAGATCTAAGTCACAGTCGACCTCCACCACCACACCCCCTCTCTCATTTAGATCTATTTATGGTTAGTGCAGCCATTTAAAAGAAAGCAACAACCTTTTCTATTGGCTGCTCTTACCTTCCCATGTATCCATTTCATGCTTCTCCAGTCTGACTGGACCCCATTCAAGCATAAACTCAGCTGAAGAACACGCCTGGACTCCTCATGACTTCTTTTATAAAATCTTTCTGTGCTCTCACTCCCAGCAACCTCTTTCCACGACAGCCTGTCTCTCTCTGGCCACAACCGGAGCCCAGCAACACCACTGGTCACTTTATTGCCTGGTCACATGACCAAGAGAGTTCAAGCCCCTGAGGTCACCACTTGGCTTGAGGTCCAATGACAGCTAGGGTTATCTGAGTGGAACTGATAGTCCTATTTTCTCTGGTGTTCAACAATAACCCCCGCCCCACCCACCCCCGACCCCTCACTCAAATTAGCCTCCCTTCAACCAAGCTTCTGGCAATTCTGAGGAGGACCAAAGTGTATGTCCTAGCATAAACACAGGTTCAAGCTGACAAAACACACAGACATTAGCTAACTGAGACACTTAGTTCAACAGGCGAAGGTTAAAGTTAAAGTTTTGCTGTTTGCTTCCTTTCAAACGGAACCGTTTGGTAACCTAAACCAGTCACCAGTCAGGTGAGCAGAACAAATCTCTTTTATGGAAGCACCACCAGTTTCTACCTGTTTCAACTTGCTTTTTCAAAGAACATTTAAAAAAACCAATTCAAAGAAATACAATCAGCTCATGGCCAGAGGATTTAACTGGACCACTGTTCTGATTTCAGTAGAACCCAAAGTGTGGCCTACGTCAGCGCTACATGTGTCATTAAGCACCTTTCAGCTTGCTAGTGTTGACAGGTGTATAGATGTGGTCTGTAGAAACCACCCAGTTGTGTTCTACAGCCATGTCAGTTTGGTTCTTGTGTAAGGATTAAAAAAAAAAAAAAAACTGTTTCAAACAGAAAAAAACTTATTGTTGTGTAACAACAACAACAACAACAACATGCTTTTTAAAACCTTGCTTCAAATTCTTTCTAAATGAACAAAATTTACATTTTTATGAAGTCTGATTAATTTAGCTTTAAAACCAAAACCAAAGTTTAGCATTCAGTTTATTTATGTTCCACAGCGGTAGGCCTGTTGCTCCTTTGTTACAGTATCATACAGATTATAGACATGAAAACTGACCAGTTCTTACAGAATTGTGTATGCACAATGTGACTGAATCTACAGAAAAACTGTAAATATGTGCAATTTTGTTTAGAAATCTAGTTACATGAGTTACACTGATAAAATCTGATGCTTTTAATAAGTAGGTACATAAGCATGTTTGTACACACAGGGAAACGCTGTGCAGTTATGTTTGTGTATGAAGTAAACACTCCCTCCCTGCAGCTCGTCTGCATGTTTCATGCTGTGTAACAGCATTTTTTGAAGTAGTAAAGCTGATCATTTGAGAGGAGAATGATGGTAAGTTGTAGGTCAACCACCACGTTTTCTTATAAATGAGGGCAGCTGATGGAACTCAGTATTAACAAAAAGGAAAACATAACAGCATTACTTAGTGTGTATTTACAACAATTAGAAGAATCAGGACCCTTGAAAGATAATTTCATAGAGGATTCTCCTACATGAGAATATGAACAGGTATAGCTGACAACAGATCTTTAAAAAGTGAAAATTCTATTTGATTAAATTGATTGGTGATTAATTTGTCTACTGTTAACACAACTCAGAAAACAAATGCTAATCAAAACAAAGCAGGATGTTTAAGACTTTACATGAGCAGGTGACCGTTTTTTGATCGAAGTGTCATGATCACAGATCGACTCTGTCGAGATTCACATATTTTGACAGGTTGTCACAATAAATACCATGTTCCTTTTTGCATTTTGCAGCTTCATTTTTATTACTGCCAGCTATAGTAGCCCATAAGATCCCAGAACATGATGAGCTGAGTAATGCAGAGTAGCTTTGTAGTACCGCCCCTTTTTCTTTCATGACTGTGTTGATATTGATTAGGTAGTTTGCATTTTTTAATCAAGACTGTATTCTACTTTGTCATTATAGACTACAGTCATTATTTAAATACTAACAGGACATGAAACATTGTATTTTACTCTTGCATTGAAAGAATAATGTGAAACAGCTTTTATAACAAAAATGTCAGAGTATAATTAGGCTAACTTGAAACTCCTTCTACAATAAAACTGTTATTGGAAAACAATGGATCCTCCTAATTTAGCTCAAATACTCATCTCATGTTACTTATCCTTAATATGCAAGTGCTGCAGTTATCTCACCATCCAGTGGGTTCTCTTCCTTCATCCCCTCCAGTGGTCTGGCTAGGGGATCATAGTGAGAAGCATCCAGCGTTTGACCAGTGAGCCACACCTTAAACACTACTGCCCAACATGATTCTTTCCACACCCAGCAGCCTCCTCTTCACCCAACCCTAACCTCACACAACACTGGACAAGCCTGTCTTGGTCACCCAACCAGCCCACTAGTCCAACCTCTTTGTAGCTCCACCCTACTCAATACCACTTGTTCACTCACACAGCAGCTGTGCTCTTCCACACACACTCCCCTAGTGGCCCTCCCCCATGTGAATGCTAAAGACTATGGCCACACTAAGTAACACGTAAGAAGCTTTTCAAATTCAATGACAGAGCAGAAAAATGACTTGTTTGAATGCATACAGGCAACAAAACAAAAACAAAACAAAACCCAAAACTGAGACATGCTGCTGCAGGGCCCCCAAAAATTAACAAAAAACTGGTGGAGTGGTCAAGAAAAGTCAGGTTAGTAAAAATGTGTTTAGCCTGATAAAAGACAGTCTTGTCATTCCTACTTCAATGTAATACTTTAAGAGTCTGCCACCATATGTCAGTGTTAATAGTAAAGCTTATCAGAGCCAACTGGACTTGTTTGTTTGCAAATATGTCCATTAAAAGTATTTAGTTAACCAAAAGTGAACATTGTGGCATATAAAGGGTAAATTACAACTTATACCTACTATAAATAAGCACCAACACAGAATAGGTTCCATGTTAGGATGAAATAAATGATATGACATATATTTACATTCCTAAAAGGTTATTTCCTCATTTCCTGACATACTCATTGCTGGTTAATACTAAAAGGAAATTTGAGCTTCATGTGGATTAAGGTGTGGGGGGTTATAGGTGGGTGTGTCATACAGCACCTTTGACCTTGGCACCTTTCTTTAAGGCACCTTATCTTTCAGTAAAGAAAGACAAATGACACAGTATGGCATGTTGCCTTTAACCTTGAATTCAGGTGCCAGAGAACCTGGTTAGCTGTTGTCATTTTGTTACACGAGTTGTATGATATTTGACTTAAAGCTGGAGAGGCTTCTTGACTCCACCTCCAGCTACTCCACTCATTAACTACAGGGTGGGCCATTTATATAGATACACCTTAATAAAATGGGAATGGTTGGCGATATTAACGTCTTGGTTGTGGCACATTAGTATATGTGAGGGGGCAAAATTTTCAAGATGGGTGGTGACCATGGTGTCCATTTTGAAGTCAGACATCTTGGATCCAACTTGTTTTTTCAATAGGAAGAGGGTCATGTGACTCATCAAACTTATTGGTAATTTCACATGAAAAACAACTCATTTTTTTGGCCCAAGGCTGTGGAACAGTCAACAACCTCACTTAAGGTCTTCTCAGAGTTTAGAGGCACTTCAAGTCCCAACTTAAGACGCATCTTTTTGATTTGGCTTTTAAGACAGAATGACTGAGAACCCAGTTTGGTTAAGGCTGTTTTTTACTGATTAAATTGCTTTTAATTGTGCTTTTATTTTATTTTCTCTCAGTGTTGTCTGTCTATTTGTATCTGCAGTAAACTGTATTGTTGTTGTTTTAATTGTGTTATGTTGTTCAGCACTTTGGGGCAGCCTTCACTGCTATAAATGTGTTATACGAATAAATTTGACCTTGTCCTTACCTAGGTTGGTCTTTGTGAGAGCTATTTGCGACTGCCAAATGGCAGCTAACCATGCTGATCTTTTTTTGGCTCAGTGGGAAGAATTTAATTTATGCAAAAAGGTACGTCACAGTGAGCCATGGTAAAAGTTGAACCAAATTAAACTTTGACTGTGGCAAGATTGACACTGTGCTGAGTAAATTGCAAGTGCAGTGCAGCGCAAAGTTAGCAAAACTAATTTTGTGAAGCATGAAAATAAAATGAATGGGTTTCAGCATGCCTATTTTGTTGCATTTGGTGTGTAGGGGCTTAACTGTCCCACTGACTAGGACAGTTAGAAGGTATCCTGGGTTACTGTACAAAAATAGCAACAGTATTGCTTTAAATAGTGTCTTTAAAAACTGGTCCAAATTGAGTCCCCACCATGACTGAATAACTTCTAATTATAGCAATGTTTGTGTATAAAGATTTCCTGTGAACTTTTCTCCTGCTTTCAGTATTGGAGCTGTGTTTTTTATGTTGCGAAACCATCTGTTAATGGGGGAACTGCAGTGTATTCATCTGTAACAGAGATATACGAACGTTATTGAGGGGGCCTGATGTTAACAGCAACAAATTAACATCATACAGCACTGCATTTTCCATTTCATGTACTGCTTTGTGTTTGATTTGCTCCAGCAGGTGTTGTGATGTTTGGAATCACCTTTCACTGAGGAGACAGTACAGGTTTTTTTATTTGAAATAAGGCGGCCATATTTTAGAAATGTATTTGTGTTGTTTAAGTGAGAATGTTATAGATAAGATCATTGGTATAAACAAACCAAACCTACCTGTCTTGTCTCCTCCAGGGTGTCCTGTTAAGAGTTCCTCGGCAACATGGCCACCATTTTAAAGGTTCTGGGAGAAGCTGTGAGGCAGAGTAGGAAGGCGGATTGTGTGTTGCTGTTTTACTATAACTTGGGCTAAAATAATTAATGTATATATTTTTGTGTAAGTGATGGTTAATAAATATGTTTTAGACTGAGTAGTTTGAATTTGATTGTGTGATAGTGGGTGTGGTTTTATGATTAGAAGTTTGTATTTTGAGATACACTGTCATGTGTTGGAGTCTGGAGGGAGGATTAGCTCCACGCAATATTTTAACAATCATTATTGCTGGTCTGATCTCTGTGACTGAATGAAAAACACTTGGAAAAAATAAAAAGAAACATGTTCACTGCACCCAAGATGGCACCAGCGTTCAGGGCTTGCCGTCTTCCATTCCTGTTAAGTCTCTTATTTTTTCTGTTTTTGAGCCCGTTTTTGGCTGAGACAATACCTAGTCTCTCATATGATAGACTCACCTTTTGGATTTTCACCAGAAACTTGGTGTTTTACAAAACAGCAGTCTCAGTTTTAGTAAATCTTTCTGTCTATTGTTTGCTGGGATTCTGAGCTTCCTACTCAGAGCCCAAGGGCGTCAGTTTGTTTTTAAAAGTGGTGGGAACAATAAAAATAAACTTGAGTGTGGTTTGAAGACTGCTGGGGACATGTTATTAAATATTAATTTATATGTACATTACAGTTTACACTGCAGTGTTAAAAATCGCATGTTTATTCAATCAATAAAACGTGAAAGCTGGGTGTGTTTTGACCTGTTTTTTTAAAACCTGCATCGAAACCCACCATTAGGCTGATCACTAGAAAGGACCACTAACATTCATATCATAACTAACACAAAGAATAATGTTGGTTATATTTATAGTATTATTTGTCAAATACACAAATGAGAAAAATAATGCGCAGCTTAAACGAGTTAAAACTCACCACTCCAGGCGGATGACCTCTGAATGACCTGGTGACGTCATCGTAAATTAAACTCTTACGTCCAAATCTAAAACAGCAGAAAAGTGCAGGAACTAATAGATTCAGTATACTGAATTGTCCAATAAAGTAAAAAAAAAAGCAATAAAATCCTCCGTGGTGTGTCTTCCAGTCTAAAAAGTGGCCCGAAGCTCCTGCACTTCACCAACATGTAGCTCCGTGTTAGCTTAGCAGCTAATGAAAAACGTTTCCGCACAGATCCTGGTCGTCACATGAGAAACCCCAGAGTAATCCTCTATGGCAAGCACATAATCACCACATGTCCCAGGTGCTTCCAGCTGCTTGACCTGCAGACTCCACAGTACCAGCCTCGCTGTGCTGCAGTATTTACGATATTAGGCAACCCAAAATGGTGCCCGCTGCTCTGCCAGCTACTGGCTGGTAGATGTTAACAAAATGCCAACGTCGTGCCCGCTAAATATACATTTTTTATAATATTTTACTTAAACTATAATTTTTAAAGGAAATGCTGTTTCTGATTCTACAACCCTCTAAACGTCCCATGGAGGAATTATTTTGTTATAAATATAGCTTTTAATGAAAATGTTTCATATACCACCTTTAAATAGATCCGCTTCAGTATAATAAAGGAAATAAGTGCGCCTTAGCACCCTCTTAGCTTCTAATGATGGTACTGCATGTCCTAACACATGTGGTAAGGCTTATTTCTGCCATTTGTCAGAGAACTGTTGCCAATGATGCCTAGAAAGCGGTGGGGATGAACTAGTCTATTGCAAAAAGTGCTGGGGACATGTTCCCATCATCCCCGGTTAAAATGGCGACTATGTCAGAGCCCCTCACTCATCGTAGCTTTGGAGACACCGCCGGTGCTGGGGAAAATGTGGATGGTGCCTCGTGAAACAAAGAGCTACACCATCGGTCCTCCCAAAGGCTCTCAGTTGACCGTTGATGTCAGAGTTTTCCACTTGGTAGCAAGTGACCTGAGAACCAGGTGATCAGCACAAGAGTTTCTGTCTTCCAGCAGGACAAAATCAAGGTCTTTAGCGGGCGTGGGCCCGTCCACATGTCCAGGCCACATGTCCAAGGGGTGAACCAGGCAAATCATATTCCGGAATAGCGCTATAACTGGTGGCAGCTTGTTGGAGTAGCTCTGTGACTTAGCTAGCATTTGCTAGCATTTTTTTAAATTCTTTTTGAGTATTTCTTGATGGTTTTTTCTTCTGGAAATATTTTCTAAATACTTTTCTTCTGATTTGGGTGCTGTGCTGATCGAGTTTTTTGCTGGATTTGTCACTTTTTTGCCACTTGTTATGATGCGTAACCATGGCAACAAGAGAGTTGTTTACAAGTAAGAGCAGCTAACTGACATTTCTAAGGCTGAAATAATCCTCAAATTGAAACTCTGGATCCCTGATGAGCTCAAAAGAAGAAGACGTGGATGCAGAGCAGGAGCAAAGTGAAGAGAGAGAAAGAGGAAGTTTAAACCTTCACTTCCATCAGTCATATTGACAAATGTGAGATCTCTTTGCTAACAAAATGGATGAACTTGAAACTCTGTTGAAATGCAGCATCATGTGTTTCACTGAGACATGGCTAAAGGGACATATCCTGGACTCCAGTGTGTCTCTGTCTGGCTTTCAAACAATACGGACAGACAGAGATTTGAAGAGGAGCGAAAAAAGAAGAGGAGTTTGTCAGCTGATCACATCTGCAGTTACCTGTTGGGGGCGGAGCATCAGAGTATGTGACATGAGGAGGCTGAACAGATTGATAAGGAGGGCTGGTTCTGTCCTGGAGACTGAACTGGAGTCTCTTGAGTTGATTGTCCAAAGGAGGATGAAGAACATGATGGAAAACCCTCATCATCCTCTTCAGAACACAGTAACTCAACAATAGAGTGTCTTCAGTCAGAAGATTCTTCATAATCCGCTGCAGCACAGACCGCTACAGGAGATCCTTCCTGTCCACAGCAAGAACTCTCTATGGCTCCCTGAAGAATAACTGAGCTACAACAACACTTGAATTTCCCTTCGGGGATTAATAAAGTATTTTTGATTTGATCTTTGCATTGAGGACTCAATCACTTCTGGCTCTCCCAGGCCTCCAAGCTGTCTGTCAACTTTAGCACCTCTCAGGTTTGCCCTCCTTACTGTCCGTTCCATTGGAAATAAAACCATAATTCTGAAGTATTACCTCATCGATAATGACTTGGACTTCTTCGGCATCACTGAATCCTGGGTTTCCGCTGGTGAGTCTGCATTTTCCCAGAAATTATTTCCTCTGGATGCTCCGTTGTTAATGCTCCAAAACTGACCAGTCGTGGAGGAGGATTATTGACTATTTTCACATCAATTCTTCCACGTAAGACACTCTCGTATAACACTATGTTTTCCAGTTTTGAACTGTCAGTACCGGAGTTAAGCTTCCCTCCTATAATTCTTTGTGTGCTATGTTATCGTCCTCCAAAATACAGCAGTGCATTTTTGAATGATTTCTCTGACTTCCTGACACAGTTTCTCCCAAAATATGACTGTGGGATAGTTCTGGGAGATTTTAACATACATATCTGCTTTCCCAAAAAACTCCTGGTGAAGGATTTGTTGGATTTATTGGACTCATTCTGGCTTCATGAATTAGCCAGAACTCCAACTCATGAACGGTCTCATTCTGGACCTTGTACTGGCATTTGGTTACTGATTTAGTACAAAGGGGTCAGAAAATTGGTCATGTTTCTTGCTTCATTGCCCCCTAATCTATTTTCTGCGCATCTAGCAGAGATTTTGCTATCCCTTCTGTGCCAGGTTCTGGCTCCAACAATTATAAAGTGGTGGACTATTTCCTGGCTGCAGGTTCAACTATCCTTTATTCATTAGCTCCATTGAAAGTCTGGCATAAAAAAGTTGTCTCTGTTCCTTGGTTAAATTCAGATACATGTGCTCTTAGACACGAATGTCACAAAAATGAGAGGAAATGGAAGAAGGATAAGCTACAGTGGGGCAAAAAAGTATTTAGTCAGCCACCAATTGTGTAAGTTCTCCCACTTAAAAAGATCAGAGAGGCCTGTAATTTTCATCATAGGTATACCTCAACTATGAGAGACAAAATGAGGAAAAAAAATCCAGAAAATCACATTGTCTGATTTTTAAAGAATTTATTTGCAAATTATGGTGGAAAATAAGTATTTGGTCACCTACAAACAAGTAAGATTTCTGGCTTTCACAGACCTGTAACTTCTTTAAGAGGCTCCTCGGTCCTCCACTCGTTACCTGTATTAATGGCACCTGTGTGAACTCGTTATCAGTATAAAAGACACCTGTCCACAACCTCAAACAGTCACGCTCCAAACTCCACTATGGCCAAGACCAAAGAGCTGTCAAAGGACACCAGAAACAAAATTGTAGACCTTCACCAGGCTGGGAAGACTGAATCTGCAATAGGTAAGCAGCTTGGTGTGAAGAAATCAACTGTGGGAGCAATTATTAGAAAATGGAAGACATACAAGACCACTGATAATCTCCCTCGATCTGGGGCTCCACGCAAGATCTCACCCCGTGGGGTCAAAATGATCACAAGAACGGTGAGCAAAAATCCCAGAACCACACGGAGGGACCTAGTGAATGACCTGCAGAGAGCTGGGACCAAAGTAACAAAGGCTACCATCAGTATCACACTACGCCGCCAGGGACTCAAATCCCGCAGTGCCAGACGTGTCCCCCTGCTGAAGCCAGGACACGTCCAGGCCCGTCTGCGGTTTGCTAGAGAGCATTTGGATGATCCAGAAGAGGATTGGGAGAACATCATATGGTCAGATGAAACCAAAATAGAACTTTTTGGTAGAAACTCAACTTGTCGTGTTTGGAGGGGAAAGAATGCTGAGTTGGATCCAAAGAACACCATACCTACTGTAAAGCATGGGGGTGGAAACATCATGCTTTGGGGCTGTTTTTCTGCAAGGGGACCAGGACGACTGATCCGTGTAAAGGAAAGAATGAATGGGGCCATGTATCGTAAGATTTTGAGTGAAAACCTCCTTCCATCAGCAAGGGCATTGAAAATGAGACGTGGCTGGGTCTTTCAGCATGACAATGATCCCAAACACACCGCCCGGGCAACGAAGGAGTGGCTTCGTAAGAAGCATTTCAAGGTCCTGGAGTGGCCTAGCCAGTCTCCAGATCTCAACCCCATAGAAAATCTCTGGAGGGAGTTGAAAGTCCGCGTTGCCCAGCGTCAGCCCCAAAACATCACTGCTCTAGAGGAGATCTGCATGGAGGAAGGGGCCAAAATACCAGCAACAGTGTGTGAAAACCTTGTGAAGACTTACAGAAAACGTTTGACCTCTGTCATTGCCAACAAAGGCTATATAACAAAGTATTGAGATTAACTTTTGTTATTGACCAAATACTTATTTTCCACCATAATTTGCAAATAAATTCTTTAAAAATCAGACAATGTGATTTTCTGGATTTTTTTCCCTCATTTTGTCTCTCATAGTTGAGGTATACCTATGATGAAAATTACAGGCCTCTCTGATCTTTTTAAGTGGGAGAACTTACACAATTGGTGGCTGACTAAATACTTTTTTGCCCCACTGTACATGTCTCAAAACAGTTACTGAAGGACTCACTGATTATATATCAAAAAGGTGTTAGAGCAACTAGGAATAAATTCTACTCCGACCTCATTTTTAGTCATTTTGGTGACCAGCGTGCCTTTTATAGCACTGTTACTTCTGTGCTCTCCATAAATGAGTCGCTTTTTTCTTGCTTCTTTGTGTTCAGTTACAGGATTTCTTTCTACAGTGTACCCTGGTTATCTGGAGTGTCCTGACACCGGCTTTTTCTCTGTTTTTAATCATATCTCACACTTGGATTTACAGAAACTAGTTCAAGGTATGAAACCCTCTGGCTCTCCTGAGGACCCCATCCCTCTGAAATTTCTAGTTGAGGTCTTCCTTGTAATTTGTCCTGTTTTTCACATCATCATTCATACTAGTCTTGTCTCAGGTGTTGTTCTCTCTTTTTCCAAACATGCAGTCATCCAACAACTGTTGAAACCAGGCTTAGTCAGCAACAACTTTTCAAATTTTCATCCAATTTCCAAACGATCTTCCCATAAGTCCTCATGACCTGACTCGCTCCATTTTGGACTGTCCATCAGAAGTGAAAACTTGGATGGCTTCCAGTTTTCTACTGTTGAATGTTAGTAAAACGGAGGCTATTCTCTTCACTTCTAAAAGATGTGGCACCCCAATCCCAAAACATTCATCTCTTTCTAACAATCTTAAAGGGACTATATCATGCTATTCTACAGTTTTCAACGTCTGGGATCGGCACATATATGATAAAACCTTACTGTTTGAGTTCTATTCACTTCATTAGTCCTGAAATATAACTTATATTCTCGAGTTATTCTGTGACCAGGAAGTAGAAACGCTCTGTTTACCTAAAACCCCGCCTCCCAAATGTGAGTGCGATTGGGATGTTTTGAAACACTAAATAAACTTCTGTAACTCTGACAGCAAAATGCACATTTTCGACGAGAAATTTTTAGAATGAAATACAACGAAATGGAGGTGCTAATTTGTCAGAGGACGCTCGGTGGTGAGGAGCGTCTGGAGGGAAGGACGGTCCACTCGCGACTGGATGCGAGATGACACCAAGACTGGGATCTGACGGGTGAAGTGAGACAGGTCGTAGGCGAGGAGCGGGTTTCTGGAGGCAGCGACCGTAGTCGCTGACTGCGAGACCAGCAGCCAAGAACGAGGCGGACAGAGAGAGAGAGAGATTGACCGGGACAGGTCTGAGATCTTAGGCTGGATTAATGAGGCGGATAAAGCAGCATGGAGGCTAACAGGAGCTCGTGGCAAACGGGACGTATGACTGAGCGCTGGCAGGGTGAGTAACTGTGTCTTTTATCTGGTGGTGTGACGGGCTGCGGTGACGTGGAGCTCAGCTGTAAAGCTGGAGTCATACTGACATGTGATTAGCAGGGTTGAGTTGATAAGTCTTTATTAGCAGCTCATGCTAATAAAGAGCAGCAGGTGGTTGAAGTGTGGGAACTCTGGGCTGTAGGTTAGACCTCTGCCGTGATGAGCTCCTGACAAATTGTTTCGGACTCTTGCAGCTCGCCTCGTACCTTCTACAGGGGCAGCAGGGATTGGTCAGGACAGTCTGACGTAGAGGGGCTCAATTCAGCCGTTTTACATGAGCGAATTACTCGGGAATGCACGAATTAAGCCAAAAACCACTCTGGAGGTCTTTTAAATAAAGAAATAGCATCACAACATGGTTAAAAGCTCCAAAAAGATGATTATTCATGATACAGGACCTTTAAGTTCTGTGTAACCAGTTTGGGTGTTAAACTTGACTCTAACTTGTCCATGCTGCCTCAAGTTAATGCCACCATCAAGTCCTGTTTTTTTCAACTTCATCTTAAGCTCAAGCCCATCCTTAAAACGAAACACCCGGAAACAGTCATTCAAGCATTCATAACATCTAGGCTTGACTATGCAAATAGATAACAAACCTGTTTTGTTATCTATTGGCTACTAGATTGTCAATAATACGCATGCGCACTATTCGAAGAACGACAAGCAGCCGTTGAGCTTCTCATTCGAGGCAAAATCTTCTTTACCACCTTTAACCCCTTTGGATGATTTGTGCTGCTCTGCCTCCATCCGCTCACAGATTCACACTAACAATATGTAAAAAATAAGTTTCAAGTTTATTTATTTATAAAGCGCCAGTTCATGACAAAATCATTTCAAGGCACTTCACAGAAAAATCAACCAATTAATAATAATACATTTCCTATCTAAGGAACCAGCTGATTGGGTTGAATTGCACAATCCTCCATCCTGAGCAGCACGATTGGTGACAGTGGAAAGGAACGACTCCCTTTTAACAGGAAGAAACCTCTAGCAGAACCAGAACTTGGCACCCGGCTCAAGATGGGCGGCCTTCTGCCTTAGCCGACTGGGGTCTGAGCTGACAGGAAAGAGACACAGACAAACACTGATGGATTTGGGCCAGTCATCATGTCTACACAAATACAAAACAACAATGTTGAATCCATTTCTCCGGTGGAAGCCGGGATTGATCCACCAACTTACAAATTGGAGGATGACCGCTCTAACCACTGAGCCACAGCCACCTCAAGTCATGGAGCAGCTCATTCCATTGCACACAGCTGTGACTGAATCTCCCATGTGTTTCTTCATTACAGTACGGTTTGGTGCAGCCACTAAGCAAGACAGGAACAGACTGAAACACAGTAAAGACAGTCAAAAGAATCACTGGGGGTTCTCCATCTTCCACGTAGGACTAGTATGCCAGCCAGTTGGGTCTAATCATCCGTTCAACACAATCCTTCATCCTGAAATCAATTTCTAGTGTTTCCGGAGTGTTTCTGGATGTTTTTCTGAAACTGGGCCTGGGAAGCTTCCTGCCATGCTGCTGGGTTTTCTTTGTCAGACTACTTTCTATATCATGGTCTTCTCACACCGCATGCAAGTTGAAACCCTGCCCTCCTCCACACCTTCTCCCTTACTTCTGTAAATACAATGGATACACAAGACAATACAGGCCGTGTGGTATTAGGTTGAGTCAGGGGGAGTCGGGCGGGCTGAGTAGATGCCAGCGGAAAAGAGGCAATATTGAGGATTTGAATCAGGTGTGTTGAAGCAGGGAAACATCTAAAACATACAGGATGGTAGCCCTCGAGGCCTGGAGTTGGCCACCCCTGCTCTATACCATCAGTCACAACAAGACCAAGGGAATGATGAGATAGTTTTACCTAAAATGTAAACAAACAAACTCACTGAGTCTAAAAAATCACTAAGTGGTATATTTAGATAATCCCCGTTAACACCATCATGAATATTGAATCTCTTTCTATAATGACTTTATCAGTGTTCAATAATAAATCTGGTAAAAAGTCTGAAAATTCAAACAGAAACTCAGAATAAGGATCCGGTTTTAATTTAAAAAGAATTATAACTAATAACTGATCTATAGCTGATCAATAGACTTGACTGGGAACTAGCTGCTGCTGCTCCTCGAGTTGATTCATTAATTCTAACACGATCCTCCTGCAGCAGGTTTCTGTAAGACTAAATAATCAATATGATGATCAGTTATTTTAATCATTAACTAACAAAGAACTAATATTTAATAAGACACATCTGATGGTTTCATTTTTTGGTTTTGTAATAGTACCAGCATTTATTTTAATCAGACTTATTATTCTGGAGCTGGTTGTTTGTTTATTTAATTTGAACCGTGGTTGAGCAGACACCGTCTCTATAGGAAAGTAGGAGGGTAACGACAGAGAAGCTGCAGAGAGGTGCGTAAGACTACAACTCTGCTTCCTGGACTGGACCCTGGTCTGGACCCTGGACTGGACCCTGGACTGGACCCTGGTCTGGACCCTGGACTGGACCCTGGACTGGACCCTGGACTGGACCCTGGAGTGTCCTGGTTTAGGAGGAGTAATAAATTCAAACAGATTCCTAGAAAGGAGAGCTGCACCATCTAAAGTAGGATGGATGCCGTCTCTCCGGATCAGTCCAAGTTTTTACCCAAAATGTCTGCCAATTATGAACGATGAAGCCCACGTTGTTATGAGAACACCACCTAGACAACCAGCAACGAAACAAAGAAATATGACTAAACATGTCATCATTGGTCAGATTGGGGAGGGGACCAGAGAAGATTACGGAGTTCGACATTGTTTTTGCAAAGTTACACTACGAAGTTACACACTGAAGCACCGTTAACTCTAGTGAGCTCAGACTGTAGTAAACAGGTGTCATTACCGCCGACATACTAAAATATTTGAACATACACAATTCAACAAAATTCAACAGCTAAAACAAAATATATGTAAGGTGAATTTTGTTTGCAAAGAACATTATCTTTTTGTTTACCTGGAAGGGATGTGACTTAAAACCTGTTCTAGAACCAGATGCATCAAGTGCTTGGATTGACTCTGTGTCAGCTCATGGTTCAATTTTAGGGTCAGAATTTTCATACAATGTCTTCTTGAGTTCCTCCACTTTGAAATAATAAGTCTAGAGATTTCTTCTCTCATGACATCCCATTTTTAACAACTGGGCAGTTATTAGATCGTTTTTCAGTTTTTCTTGTTTACTTATTTGACTTGTTGACTTAATATACAGATTACTTGTATATACTACGCAATGTCTGTAAATATTTGTTTTGCTAAAGCCATCAAGAGCTGGAGCCAAATTCCTTGTGTGTGTTCCACACTCGACCGGTAAACCAGGTTCTGATTTATAGCACAACCTGTTTCTATAATAGCCAAACATGTCATTATTGAGGCAGTTTTTATAAATGATGCCAAATATCTGACTAGAAATATTATCCCTGCAACCATTAGTTACTGTGTCTGTCATAAGCTGAAGAAAAAGGTTCATGTTGAAAAATCTCTTACTGTTGGGACAGAGACAATGAAACGATACTGTCTGAATATTATGTTTTTTTCTGTATTTGCAAGTATTTGTTTATATGCAGAGACATTTACAACAATTTCAGAAGGTTATGTAAATTATAAACAAATCTTTTAACAGGTGAAATTCCAGAAATGTCCACAAATTTTTTACACTTGCATCTGATACTAATTATCTGAGAGTTCCTGACATTGTGTAATTACTTTATCGGTATTTTATCTGTTGTCTGAAATTTTCATTAGAATCCATCAGTTTAAAAGAGCTGCTTTGTGACTTGTTTTCAGCATTTTTCAGAGTAACAAAGGGCATTTCTTTTGTTTAAACTCCCCTCCCCCTCTACACACTGTCACAAATCTCTTCATTCTTCAGGCAGAGAGTTTCCAGATAAACTGGGATAGTTCACTGTTCCTATAAAGTCATGGAAAAAGTAAACTCTCTCATTGGTCTTACAGAAGAAAAAAGATTGTCTGAATATTAATCAGAGTTTTCTGTACAATGTTGGTTTAGTTCTGATTTGAAGACATGTTGATAAACGGCTTTCTTAAGATGGCTCCACAGCTTTCTAATCAGGTTAAGGTCTGGACTTTGAATTGATCATTGCAACACCTGGATTGTTTGTTTGGTTTTTTGTACTGCTGTGTGGGATTATTGTCCTGTTTCACGACCCGGTTTGGGCCGAGCCTCAATCTGAATGGTCAGCTTCACATTTGACTCCAGAAGACTTTGGTATACAGAGAAGTTCATGTTAGACTCGATGAATCTGAGCTGCCATGTCCAAGCCCAAATAATCAATACTCCTCCACTGTGCTGATGGCTGGTATCAGGTAGGTTGGCTGATAAGCTGTGCTTGGTTTTACCAGCTTATGCTAGAAGACCTTCACTTTGGGCTTGTTTGATCAAAGTTCAAGTCAGACACCTCTTTTGGAGGGGGTTGTCATGAAGAGCATCTTCAAGGAAAACTTACCCCCCCTCTGAGATTTAAAAAATAACATGATAAACGGGAGCGACATGGCGGACTAAGGAGGCATGGCACTCTGACTGACACACACCAGAGAGGGACAGGTGAAATGTTGGAATATTTGGATGAGACGAGCAGCTCTGATAAGTATCGTTTAGAGCCAACTGTTTGCCCTGCAGTGGATTGGCGGCATAGAATGAGGCTCTTCTCTACTGGTACACTGTTAGCTAACGCTATTAGCTCCAGTTACATCATGTGACTCTGCAAACAGGTGCAGCTGCGCGACCACACTACCTTTTCAAGCCGATGGTTCGTACTGCAGCGTCTTAGAATGGGACCTGTCACTTCGTAGTATATTGTTGTTGATCAAAGCAAAAGCTAAATTTTGATTAGCTCGTGTAATATCTGTGACTCAGCCTCATCGTGTGGCTGCACGTGTGACCGCTGCACATTATTGTCTGCACAAAAGCATGTTTCAGAGAGGTGTCCAAGGTATAAATCAAAGTATCTCAACATGAAGAGAAAACCCTTCAGTAATGTGCTAAAAACATGTTTTCACACAGTCACAAACACTAAAATGAACTCTGATAACCGCCGTATACACTTCCTGTTCAAACTCACTCACTACTGAGCGGAGGTGTGGCCGAGACGCTCTTTTTATATTCAGCAGCGGCAGAATCGTGACGTCCCGAATAAAGAAAATAAGGTTTCAGCCAATAGCAATGCCTGATTCAATTCAAGTGCAGTGACACGTTTTAACCTGAAGAGGGCGCTCCACTAACGGTTTATGGTATAAAATGAATAGTTTTATAAAAAAGTGCAAAAATACTAAACGTAAGACCCAGAAATGTAGACCGGACTATTAAACACTCATTTATAGAGTTTATCAGCAAAAAAACTTGATTTGGGGGGAAGTTGCACTTTAAGAAAACATGGCAACACTGTTTGCAAAGTCAACACTTTAACTAGAAATAAAATCAGTAAGACTGGCAGCTGGTTTTAATATTTCCCATTTATGAATAATCAGTAGGATATTGGATGATGGACTCCAAATCATAAGTTATCATTTCAAAATTACAACTGTAGTTATGATTCATAATTATAATTTTGATCCTTTCAGGTTAATGATCTGCAGTAATCAGATTACACTGATAAACCTAAATAAACAAACAATACATCTATCGCCATCTTTCCACATACAGCTGCTGCACATCTGATAACAAAATATTTGTGTAAAAGTATTAATTGTGTGAATAAATACAGGTTTATTAAACACTTAAATACAGTTGTAACTGAATACTGTACTAGTGTACTGCAAAACTTCTTTCAAAGTCAACCCAACTTTTCAGAATTTGATTGTACAGAAATCTTTTTTATTCGCACCTTGTAATGAAGACGTTGCACCAAGCAGCAGAAAGCTTTAGCACATGTCTGACACATGTTTACAAGAGTTTTTATATATTGGCTACTGTACATACTGTCTGTTTCACCTTCTTCCCTGTAACATGTACAGGAACAAGGTGGATGAAAGTCCTGAGTCAACTTTTCCACTGGGGTTTTTCTTTAAGACATTTATATATTTAAGAAGTCAAAACTTTTATTTGGATATTTTAACATTTCTATTATAATTATTTACTTATTAAGAACAGGCAGAGAATTCTTCAGCAGCAATGACTAATTGAATCATTGTCAACTTGTAAACCCCAAAATGGCCAAGGACAATCGTTCAGGGTCAAAAAATGATGAAATAAACATGTTTGCTGAACAGACTAAAGCCTTTGTTTCAGTCTTACTCAACAATGTGCTCTTTTGGAAACTTATCTCTTTCTAAAAAATCTTTATAAGAACATTTAACAGCCTACTTGTTTGCAGTGCATCTCACTATCTAAACTATGCTCCTACCCTGTGATGACAAGGGCACCAACAAACATTGATTTACTTCAGGAGTCACAGGATAAAAGTTTAGAAACTAATAGATTATGTTCTGTACATCCCATCAGTGTTACTGTCTGTTATAGAATGAATATAGAAGCTGCTGAACAATTTACTGTCAAGGGTTGACGTGGCATGCTACATATAATGTAATACAAATTAATGCTGATAGCTGATTCTTTAATGAAGAAGAAGAGATAATAAATATAACTGTTTGCTTCGGGCTCCTGCCACTGTGTGTGTGTGTGTGTGTGTGTGTGGGGGGGGGGGGGG
>SSNP01000168.1:189575-318797 GCA_006937955.1 Pachypanchax playfairii
GGGGGGGGGGGGGGGGGGGGGGGGGTCCAGTGCTGGGAAAAATATTTGCCCTCGTAGGATTTCTGCTTGTTTGTTTTTTGTCACAGACATCAGATAATCAAACATATTTTAATATTAGACTAAGATAACCAGAGTAAATATAAGAACACTTTTTAAAGAAGGATTTGATTTATTAAGCAGGAAATAAACAGTGTGGAAACTATTTGCTTCTCTTGTTAAATCATGAATCAACAGGGATTAACAATAACACTTTGAGTTTAATTTCTCCAGTAACATCCAGGCCTGACTATTTCCAGACTTAAGAAATTCCTTATATAGAACCTGTCTGACACGTGGAACAGTGGAGAACCTTCCCAGGAGGGGCCAGCTCACCCAAATGACTGCAAAAGTGCATCAACAACTCATCCAGAAGGTCACAAAAGAACTGAGGAGACCATCAAAAGGCCTGCAGGCCGCACTCTGCCCAGTTAAGGTCAGAGTTCATAATCCAACAATAAGAAAAAGAAACTGGGTAAAACTGGTCTCCAAGGAAGAGTTCCAGAAACCAGTGCTGAGCAAAATAAAAAGGTCTTGAAGATCTAGAAGACTATATTCTTTGGACTGAAGAGACAAAAGTAGAACTTTAAGGTGTGACTTCCATTACTAACTGCATTTCAGAAAAAGTACGTTGTACTAACAGTCTAAAGTAAAGGAGTAGATTTGTACTTGGCATTGGTGGGGATCTATGAATCAACCACCCAACCTCGCCCTATTTCTTTTTTCACTGGATATTGAGGGGGACATGTCCCTTCTGTCCAAGCTAATTCTACAACTTCATCCTAAAGCATGGTGGTGGTAATGTGATGGTCTGGGGCTGTTCTGCTGCTTCAGGATCTGGACGACTCATTGTAAATGATGGATCCAAGAATTCTGTACTGAAAATCTCCAGCCATCAGTGTGTGACCAGAGGCAACAAACAGGTCACAAGACAGGAGCACAAACACGTCCATCCATGGATGGCTCAAGAAAAGAAAAGAAAAATAAAGGTTTTGGAGTGACATGTTTTAAATCTAAATTCTACACTAATTCTACATCAATACTAATGGATCGATCTTATATTAAATTCTGAAACTATTGTCTCACAACATCTTTCACTTCTCAAACTGAAGAGTAAAAGTCTTGATCAATAAATCAATTCCTACATATACACAGTTATTTGTTTATTTGTGCCACAGGCAATTCCACAAGGACATCTGTCAGGTCCCGTTGTGATGAATGTTGGCTGTTTTACACAGTTTGTATCATAGTTTTGCTCTAATGTAAATCTGTTGTTCTGTTTTTTCTGTTGCTGAAGCAAAATCTGAGATTAACATCTGTCTGAAATACACTGAGAAAAGTTGATAAAGTTTACAATCTGTAAGAAAGTTTTAATATTTTTACACAAACGTGTGTTAAACTTTTAAAATAAATAACAATACAGGGTGAAACCGACTAAACACCTGGCTGATTCTGAGGAAAAGGAAGAAATTTTTGGGGGATCAAAAGAAAAACAAAGTCAATATCACGAGAAGAAGAAGACTGTATTATTTGTTTTTCCTGCATTTCTCAATATTAAACTGATAAAGATTTCAGATCTAATTAAGTTTTCTGTTCTGTCAGTCTTCTGTTTGACTATCATGAGCTCTTATTGTTACGGAGGCCGACTCGTCTGTATAAATCTCACAGCTGACGGATCACAAATAAAAGTAAAATGTGACAGAATTGGTCGGAGCAGATAAACAAAAAGATGCAACAAAGTTTCTACAGCTGCTTAAGAGTCCACACAAAGGAAACCTCCATCATTCTCCTAGAAAAGACATTTGGAGGCACTGACAAACAAACAGCCAACAAATACGCCCAGCATTCAATAATGCAGCAAGTGTGGCCAGACAGAATCCATACCTCAATAAAAAGCACATGACAGTCGATTGGGAATCTGCCAAAAGGCCTCTGAGCAGCTCTCAGACTATGAGACATCTCTATTCTGATGAAACAAAGATGAGATTTTAAACACAAGACCCAGTGACACCTGTGGAGGAATGAAGGTACTAAACATCACAGGGACACTAAATGCCTCCACCAACATACCAGTAGCAACATTATTCTGAATTCATGCTTTACAGTGATAACATCTAAAAAAAACAGCCATCATAACACTGAATAAAGAGCAGAACTTCAGGCTATAGAAACTACAGAAAAAATAAAATATATGGTTTTATGTGCAATAAAATATGCCAGTATTTTATTTTGAACAAATCTGTTTGAAATTACAAATAGTGAAACTGATTAGTTTAGAATGAATGTGAAACAAACCTGTTTATCAACCCTGTACAGCAACATGTTGTTTACCAGAGTCTTTCATCTTCACACCACCGGTGTAGAGTTTTAATATATGTAGATAATGTGTGAACATATGGTGCAAGAAGAGATTGGCTAGCTCAAAGCCTAATGCCAGCTATGTGACAATAGGAGGTGGGTGTTTTTACAGCTGTTCCCCACTTCACCACCAGAGGGCAGTATGGCACAAGTAAAGAGTCAGCATAAGTTCTCCCTCAGAAGAAAGAAAAACCTGATGCTGCATGAGATGACTTGTTCACTCACAAACACCAACAGGATGATCAAAGTGTGTGACATGAGGGCCAACACTGCTATTATCTTCTGTACATCTGGCCTGCAGCTTTAATGATGGAGGCTGCTAACGGAGACTCGTTGTTTTACCAACTGCAGGAAAAACCCACACCACCTTTATGCTTGACTTCAAAGAACAAAAATGGTTTCCACTGCAGCGTTACAAGAAAAGTGACAGACTTGTCAAAAAATCTCAAAACATTTAGGTCTTGCACTTACTCTGGACACAACAATTATCTGTATGGTTAATACTTTACAAATGCTCAAATAGTGGCATGAAATTAGTCTGAAAAGTTCAAACAAATAAAGTCAAGTTCAAACATAAACCCCAACAGACCCCCCCCCCCCCCGATCTCATGCTGAAACTCAGACAAAAAGTCTCAGCACAGCAGCTGATAGATGCTCAAAAGATGAAACAACTTCTGACTTTTATATGAGACAAAAAAAGGTAATAGTTATTCCTAAGAACCATATAGAACAGTGTTTCTACATGTTATAGGAGTTTCCCTGATTCAGATGTTTTCAGTTTAGCAGAAGCCTGTTAATCAGCCACCAATTTAAAGTAAGGCATGTTGAAGCACAGAAACATCTAAAACATGCAGGACGAGTTGCTCAGGGACGGAAACACACAAACACCGAGTTAAAGCATTTACATTTCTGCATCTGGTAAAATATGTGATGGAAAGACATGAAATTAAATAAATACACTAATACATTTGGTTTAGTTTAACATAATTATATGCGGCCAGCATACAAACAACTGTGAAATACATCAAACAGACTTAATATTGCAGAAAATAATGAAATAGTGTATGTGAGGGATATTTAGCTCAAGAACTACGCAAAGATCTGAGGGTATTTTTCTCCTCTCATTGTATGAAACCACAGTCAGACATAATTGTCTAACATCTGAGTGCATTTCAAGGGGGACAAGACAACAAAAAATTACATATCTGTGTCTTTCTGCATGTTACTAATGACAGGTTGGGCTGGCAGCAGGGTGTCTGCCATACGCCTCCTTCAAAAGAAGTGCTGCTGAAGCCAAAGTGGGAATGGAGCCTGTCAAATTACAGTGGGATCCCGCCTCTCTTCCCTCGATCTGTCTGTTGTCTATATTTTCAGTGCGCCGCCCCTCCTCTTTCTGTCTTTTGTCTGTCTGTCATACTTTAAGGAGAACGACTCATTTTGGGATTTTTAGAAACAAAAAAAAAAAACAGGTCTCACATCGTCACATGGGAGGCAGGTGATTGTGCTCCATCAAATTCTACACAATATAGTACGAGTGTGAGTTTTTCAAACGGTACATTCTCAAAATGGCAGCCGTTGCTGAATCTGTCACGATGTAAACACACGAGGTGTTTGAAAGAATATCTGAGGCCAAAAGTTCCTGCTTTGAAGACACAACTTTATATAAAGAAATCAGACAGATCATGAAATATGTGAATTTAAGTTTAGCTCTCAGAGACCATTTTGTACAGAGACTAACAATAGAGGTCTCTACAGTATCACTTCTTAAGCTCTTCTCCTCCTATTTCCTTATTATGTCCATATCTAGCTCATCCACCATTTCTCTCTCATCCAGCAACCCCCCCAACTCCTCTATCTCTTAACACCCCCCTTCTCCCTCTTCTGCTTTTCTGTCCAGCCCTCCTCTTCTTGCTCCAGAACTGTCAGATGGTATTAGCTCCTTTCACGCTCATGGCCTGTAGGAATAACAGCCGTGAACCTCGCCGAACAGCTCCATTCTCCTGCTCCAGTTAGCTCTCCACTCAGCACAGACTGCAGCACAAATACCAGCGTTATTCACGTTGTGCCCCTCCACTTACACAACATGCCCCAGTAAAAGGGCAAAGTTAGGTAAACACAAACCTCAGAGGAGAAGGTCATGCGCCAAGTAAAGATGTGCAGGCATTGTATAACACGGTCACGCTCACGACTAATCATTAGCTCGTCCTCCCACCCCCGACTCAAGGATCGACCCACAGCTTTGCTAAGATCTGGCTCATCTGGATCAAAAATGGATCCTCTCCTTATCTACTCATGAAGCCATGGGATTAACAATCTGTTACATTTCTTCATGCTCAGCTTATTTCCCATAAATCTTGGGCTGCAGGGCAAGCGTGGTTGATATTAAAAGCCCACTGTGACCAATAAGCCGTCAAATGTGCACAAGTTTTTATTGTGTAGACAAACTGTGTAAAACCAGTCTGAAATGGCTTGTATACATGTTATAGACTAACTCTCAGTTTTCAACCCAGTGTAGGTCCAATATAATTCCATTCTGAGAAATGTATTGTATTCTGAGGGCATAACATAGTCCCCAACTTCAGCACATGTTCGGTGATCCTCAGAGAATGAATCTAAGGTTAGATGGTCACTGATGTTGCACGCAAAGTAAAAAAAGTCAGTGTGAGAAGTTTTCCACCCTCGGGGGTGTTAGATGAGTCCAACACTTGAAACTAATAAAAATCAGGGCTTCAGCATGTCTTCATGCTGATTATCTGTGCATTTCCTTTATCAGCTGATTAAAACACTCAAGTGAAAAGGAATGTTTCAATGTGGCTGGAGGAAAACGGCACATATACTTCAGTGGGTGTGTTACGAACTGTGCACGAAGCAATTATCAGTTTGACAAGTAAGCACAGATAGATTAATACAAATATGAGGAAAGTGTAATTTCTCATCACTCTGTGCTCGACAGGCCCTGCATGGAGGGGAGGCTTAGAGGCTAATAATCAAAGCAGATTAGCCTGAGCACTGATGGATGCTACGCAAGCCTGGTAATCATCCAGATGATAGCCATGAATCATCGGATCACAGTCAGAATTGAGACGTGTGTTTCAAATTATGATTTTGATAGAATGATCTTGATATCAGTTCAGCATCAAAGTGCCTCTGCTTGACTTCTATTTGTCTCCTCCAGCTCCTGTCACAGTAATTCCTCCATGTTAATACTGCATGTGTTAGTTGGTGCATATTAAGTGCAGCCAGGAAGGGTGGGTGGAAACACTGGAGTTTCAGAGTATACCGGTGTGACTGATTTCCGGCCCCCCTGCCCTGTGATTAAGCTTCAAAATGACAGACTTGCCCCTTATTGAGCTACGGGTGGAGAGCTAATGACATGCTGCGTGGGATAACGTAACTATTAACCCACTCTGAGCAGCAGGAGCTGACAAGAACACAATTCTGTCATTATGCAGTGGAGAGACCTTTAATCAGGAAGGCAGGGACACTAGAAGAGGCCAGTCACACTGGATTCAGTGTGAAGACAAAGATATAACGGGTTAGCTTTGTCTTACCGCCAGCTTTAGCAACCCAGTAGACGTAGACGTATCAGCTGACATGATGACGCAGATGTACCAGAGGTGCAACTCCGTCACCTCGATGCACCTAGGAGCTACAGTATAATTATATCTGACAGTCATTTTTAAAATCTTTCCTCCATTTAAAACTGTTTCTTATTTATGTGTCTGGGGGCTGGAGGTTATTTTTATACTTGCATTTTGACTGCAAATATAATTTCACATTCCAAAACTTTGCAGTGCTGCAATAAAATGTTAATCAGAGTGGAAGTTCTTCTTGGATTCAAACTCTGTTAGATAGAAAACCTGGATGACTGAGACAGATGCGTTTCATCATAGAAACAACCAGCTGTCTTTCATCCTCGATCCCACTGACCTTCAGAACTCTTAGATCAGGTTGGATCTAAAGGAACGGCGAGCAGAATTCTGATGGCATCTAGTGGTCAGATTGCAGAGCAAAACTAAATACATAACAAGTACCAAGTAATGTAACTAAAACAAGTAGTATGAACAATTAAAAAGCCCCGAACTGAAATCTAACTACCACCGATAATATTAAACTTCTTTTATTTTATTGTATTTATTTATTGTGAACATATAAGCGGTATTCATGAAGATATATATATATATATATTTAAATATTAACATGCATCAGAGGTGTTAGAAGTGTATACTTACGTAAACATACTCCATCATGAGTCATAAGTTAAAATATGTTCAGCTTCAATATTAATATAAATCTTAATAACAATAACATATTTCTTATTTCACAGAATGTATATATGTATGTACAGTATATAACTGTGTAAAACAGACACCAAGGAGGTTTTCAGGATTGTGACAATATGCCTAATCAAAATTTAATAAACTGAAAGGTTGAATAGACTTTGAAATTGTTTTACAGCCTGTGTGATTTGTAGTACAGAGAAACTTCCGTCACAATTTTGATTAGGTTTTAATGAACCTCTGTTTATACACATGCTTTAGTGACAACATGCATAAATAATTCTTACTCCAATATTTCTGTCATACGTTTTGAGTATTACCTGTACTTTTCTGTACATGTATACAGTATATATAATGAATCAGTTATTTTCTGGAATAACTGATTCATTTTCTGTTATTGATGTTACCAATAGATATTTAGTTAGGTGCAGTATCCTCTAATTTCTGCAGACCACTACCTAGTTTCAAAACTTTAAACTAGCTGCCAGCCTTACTGACATTAGACCAGCAAATCAAAAGCAATGTCTAATTTTTAGTAATTGATTTTTCAGTGAATTTATACTTATTACCTAGTTAATTGACCATTGTGGGCGTTTCTTTTGTTTTATTGTTTTTCAAATGTATTTTATTTTATTTGGATATTGTTAGTTTATTATAACTGTAATAGTTTATGGTAGAATTAAGAAAGAAAAGAAAAAACAGAGAGACCACAGCATCAACCAACATGCATCTAAAACAATGATTATGTCATTTAAATCAAACACATGAGTAATGACACACTCACTGCTTAACACGTAATATTTATAGTGGCAGCTGCAGCTCAGGTGTGTCTGTGGTGAACACCTGTCTGAATGGATGTGCTTGTGTCTAAAGGTTTTCCTATGAAATCATGATGAGTGAGTGCAAAACACCCCAGCCCCACCCAACAGACCCCATAGCAGACCATGGGGAAAACCCAGACCCAGGAAATTCAGGTTCCCCCCCAAGTGGGACAGTCCCAGGAGGACCCCCACAGGGGCAGCCATGGTCAGATAAGATCAGCAGTGACTGCTAGGACAGCTGCCCCACAACCACAGTACAGAAGCTCCAGGGGCCCCCAGGCACCGCCAGTAGCCAGCTGTGCCCCAACAGACCGGAAGATGGGCCCAGAGACCTGAGATCCAAGGGGGGACTTGACCAATCCAAGAAGGGCCAGGTCCCACCAAGCAGTCACTGGGAGCGAGCCAGAGTCCACCCAAGCCCCCAGCCCCAAACTCCAAGAACCACTAGCGCATTGTTTTTTAAAGACACCAGAAAGTAACAGGGAGTTTATTTTGTTAATAGATGGGTACCAACTCCCCATTAGGCCTGCACATTAAATCAAAAATTGATCGTTATCGCGATATCAAGCTGTGTGATGGGCCCATCGCAAAAGACGGCGTAAACTGCGATAACTGGGAACCTAAAACTGTTTAAAAACAAACTGTAAAGAATTTACCAATCAAATAAACCCCTTTACACATTTGGCCAATTGAATGGAGCCATTCACGGCATTAACCAATCAAATGGATTAGAGGCCCGCCTCCTACGTAGGTGGGGCGTGAACAACGCTGCAGCAACGAGTCAGAGTTGTAATGGCTGAGAGCAAGACACATGACCAGAACGCTACTGAAGATGAACTTGTGGGTTTGTTTGGAGGTACTTTGGATTCGATAAAGACAACGTTCTCCAAACACAGGTACTCTGCAAAACTTGCCGAACACTCGTGGCAGCCACCAGAGGAAACAACTAATCTCCACAATCATCTTCAATACAACCACCGAGATTTGGTTGAAGAGCTCCAGAAAGACAGGGCTAGTCAAACAAATGTGGCTAATGTCAAGGCTAAGAGCACAGCAGCCCAACAGCAGTCTCTGCATCAGAGTTTTGCCAGTGGAACTCCTTATGAGAAAAAGTCAAAGCGGTACAAGGAAATAACAGAAGATACTTTTTGGCTAAAGACATGATGCCTATAAATATAATTAGCAGAGAGGGCTTCATCAGTCTGATACACAAAATGGACCGGAGATACCACATCCCCTCACAAAACTACTTTTTCCACGTTGCCATTCCACAAATGTACAAAAAATGCAGCAAGACCGTCACGTTTGAACTAGGTCAAGCTGAAACTACGCAACCACTACAGACCTACGGTCAGGTCGCACAACGGAACCATGCATGAGTTTCATGGTGCATTTCAATTCAAAATGTTCTACTTAAAAAGGCTACTCTTGCTCTGCAGAAAAGAAAAGGTTTATGCTCCCATAAACTCAACCTTGACTGAATGTTGGAACTGTTACAGGAGAACCCCAAAAAAACTTCAAAGTCTGAACAAGATTATTGCCTTACTGCTACATAAGAAGAGGTGTATGAAGACCTGCTGAGGAGGAAGAATATTAAGGTGGACCCAGTTGACCAGTCAAGGACATACAATAAGCATTGTCTGAGGCAATGGAAATGTGTTACAGCTGACAAGCTGCTGCATGAGGGCAGACTCAGTGTGATGGCTCAAACTTGCAAATAACTGGTCAAAATCATATTTTTTTTATAAACACATCTAGGAAAACCATCTTGGGTTGAAATTTGCAGTGCAGTTATGAGTGAAACATGTCCAGATATCTGATATTGGCAAAAATTGGTCTGTTTCAGATGCTCTGCTCAGGTGATCATAACAGATAAAAGATCACAGGACATTTTCTCTTTGATTACTGGTACAAGAAAGTTTTCAGACCAGCAGTCAGCCATGTTGTCAACAGCAGACTGCACTACCAATTTAACAAATAAAAAGGAAATGGAGTTTGAAATTAGTTACTGCTGTCAGGTCAACATCAGTGTGCTCCTGTCATGACGACGTTACTTTTTTCACAGCTGTTGCCACACAAGCATACACACATAGTACTTGTGCACGATTTCACTTGGTCATAATAATTAGTGTGTAAAAGCACAGATAATTAGAGGCCACCTGAGCTGTGCATTCATATGCATGTCAGAATCCAACAACACTAATTCCATGAGACATTTCTCTGTGGATTTTGATCTCTTTACTTCCTCTTTCTCTCCTTCTTCCGCTCTGATTTGGTTGTCCATCCATAACATTCATTTACATCCACCATGACACTGAGACTGACTTTGTTTGAGCAGCAGAACTTGAAGCCCATGGAATAAATTTTGGCTCAAATATATACAGCTGTGCATATCAAAACTGGTTCTCTTGTTAATGTCTCGTCTCCCAAATCACTGATTTCCCACTTGGAAATAGACAAACCTTCAGAAATTACAGATTCTTGATTTGATTCAGTATTTTCTGCCCTGGTTTCCCATCCGGTTCCTGCTTTTTGTCACTTCCAGTAAATGTGTGCTTCTCTAATTGTGCAACAATACTCCATAAATATACAAAATCGATGCATTATTACTGGAAATCTGCACATCCCGGTTCATTTTGAGCTGCACTCAGTGTAAGTGGTAAAGCTTCCTTTTACAGTCCCGTAATTACTATGAAGTTACTTGGTACTTATATGGTAAATCTTGGTGTTTTATTGGTAATTACCATGTGTATTAAGTAGGTAAATACAGAAAGTACAGCAGAAATTACTCAGCATTTAACATTTGAAGCAAGATGTTGAAGATCTTTTATAAGTCTGGAAATGGTTGAAAGTGTGAGATCTAAGGAGAGCACTCTTGTTGGCAACAAGCTAGAACATGTGTCAGAGAAATCTGTTTGATAGATGATGTCACAGGATAACTGAACTATTTTAAGGTAACTAAGGAGTCCATCACTATGTGTGATCTAATGTTGGTTTGATTTAATAACTACTAGTTATAGCAAAAAGAATTTAAAATTTTTACAAAGAACTGTGTTACTGTGACAGACTTCCCATTGAAAGTCATAAAAATACAAAAGCATACCACTTACCCGGATTACTTTCATTGATAGCATCTGTGAAAAAAAAAGAAAACAAAAATCTTATCAGACATGATCAACAGACATGTTGAAGAATATTCAAACATTGAAACTGTAGGATTATTCATCAGTAATCGTATCTCAATGCACATGGACAGTGTGTGACATGTTAAGGCCAGATCATGGTTAGGTAAATCACTGCCAGAATAAAGACTTCCATCTTGCTCTGGCACAGATATGCAGTCATGATATATCAATCATCACAATATTTTTGGATGTTCCCTGAAAAAAGATAAAAAGATGTTAAATGGATGACAAAACTATGCTAAAGATGATAACATTTGGCTAGTGTCAATACTGCACAAACCATAATTGTACAATTTAATAATCAAGTGATTCAAATGCAATAATTACAATCAGCTGAAAGCTTTACTTTGAACACATTTCTTTCTTAATTACCTCCACAAAGGAGATAATGTTTTCATTGGGGTTTGTCTGTCTGTCTGTTAGTAGGATAACTCAGAAACAGATGTATGGATTTTGATGGAATTTTCATGAAAAGTCAGTATAGACCCAAGGAACAATCAATTAGATTTTGGGGGTGATCCGGATTACCGTCTGGATCCAGGAATTTTTTTAATGATACGGTCATAGTATTTTCTATATGTTTAAGCGCTGCTTGGCGGAGGTCTGCGCTCTCCGAGTGCTTTTCTAGTTTATATAGAAATCTTTTAAATCAGTTTTCACACAAAAATTGCTTGGCCCTAAAATTTTGTCCATCCATACATCTATTGTCTTTTGTTTATTCAATTCAATGTCAGGTTGCGGGGGGCAACAGTTTCAGGAGAGAAACCCAGACATCCCGCAACACTTTCCAGCTCTTCCTGGAGGATGCCCAGACGTTCCCAGGTCATATAATTCCTCCAGCAAATTCCGGGGTCTGCCCCCTTGAGGAGGGGGTGCGACCATGAGACATCCTCATCAGACTCCTGAACCACCTCAGCTGACTCCGTTTGATGCAGAGGATCAGCGGTGCTACTCAAAGCTTCCTCTGGATGGTGGAGCTCCTCACCTGATCTCTAAGACTGAGCTTAGCCTCACCATGAAAGAAACTCATTCGAGCAGACTGTACTTGGGATTTTGTTCTTTCAAACAAGATCCAGATTTCATGACCATAGGTAAGGTTCAGAACATAGACAGACCATCGGTCTATCTCCTGCTCCTTACAATCACTCAAGAACAAAATGCCCAGATGCTTAAACTCTTCTACTTGAGGCAAAGACTCTCTGCCAACCTGAAGCAGCATTCCACTCTTTTCTGGTGGAGAATCATGGCCTCAGATTTTAAGGAGCTGACTCTCATCCCAGCCACTTCACACTCAACTGCGAAATGCCCCAGTGCAGGCTGAAGGTCATGACTTGAGGATGCTAACAGAACCACAGCATCTGCAAAAAGCCACAATGAGATCCAGAGGCTCCAAAACCAGACGCCATCCTTACCACAGATACACGTTGAGATCCTGTCCATGAACACCGCAAACAGGTTGGTGACAAGAAGCATTCTTGATGAAGTACAACCTGCACTGGGAACAAGTTCGACTTACTACTGAGAATGTGGGCACAACTCCTGCTTTGGTCATACAAGGGCCGAATAGCCAGTATTTAAAACTAAAGCAAAAAGTTTGGCTTCAAAAGGAGTAAATCTAGTTATTTTTACAAAGTGCCATGTTCTATAATTTCTAACCCCAAAAAACCTGGTTTTAGTTTTGAACCTAACGTGGGCTATACGTTTGGCACATCGGACAAAATAGTTTGATACAAAGATAAGTGTTTGGCCAATTAATGCTGTTCCTGATGTACTAGAGATAATGTCAGCCAACATTTAATTTCCAAATAGAGGGAGTCACAGCTATTTGTAAAAAAACAGAACAAGTCAGTACCTATACAAAGCTGTTTGGGAGAGATAAACATCTCAGTTCTACCTTATAAACGCAATTAAAAATTTAGGTTAAGAGACTGACCTTACAGAGTGAGGTCAATAAACAATAACTTGTGTTGTACAAAAGAAGTCACCATTAATTTGTGGCCCCTGAGCCATATCCACCTTATGAGCCATTTCCATTCAGCCCATAAAGTTACAAATCAAGTAAATTTTGCACATTTCAATTCTGGAATCAATTGTTGCTGAGATTTGAAAGGACTGATGCTAGGTCTGGGCAAAAAATCTGTTAAATGAATTAATGTCAAATTTTTTGTTGCAGGCGCTATAAAAATAAATAAATCGAGATTTTGCGTAGTGGCGCTTTTTGGCTTGCTGCAACAGACATGCAGCAAGAGACACCACGCTGCAACATCTGCCTAAAGCCCATCACAGTTAAAGGCAGCAGCACCACAAACTCATTCCAACACCTGATACAGAGACATCCAGTCGAACATGAAAAACACCTGTCTCTCTGAGACGATTGAACACCACAGTGACCAACAAACTTTAGCTAAAAACAGCTAACTGTAGCCAAATCCTTTGTACAAGGAACTGCAAATAACAAGAAAGAGATATGGTGGAGAACAAACACTGAAGCAGTCACTTAAAGTTGTCCATTGTTTGTACTTGTTGCTTTTCTTAATAAGTAGGGGAAATCCGAAAAAATCGGAAATCGAATTTGAAAAAATTAAATCGGAGATTTTATTTTTAAGCTATATCACCCAGCCCTAACTGATGCCTTGGCCAATGAGTCCTCCCTCATGTTGAATGATCAGGCACTGAAACACCATAGTGACATAACGAGGGAATGTTTTAAAAAATCGCTTTATCATAGAGAATAAACACAACAGCACCTATTTTACTGCAGTCAAAGTAATTTGAATTTTGGTTTTGTTTTTAAAGAGGAGTTCTGTAAAATAATCAGGAGTAAACGGTCTGTTAACTTGAGTAGAAGCATAACAGTCTCATTGGAGAAGCAGAAACAACAGTTTGATACCAAAGTAGCGCAGGATAAAAGGGTTTTTGTCTATTTTTTAACTTTCTTCACCTGCATGTTCCAGACAAAGGGTCTTAGATTTGATGACACAATTTCAAAATCAACCACTGACCTTTAGCCCAAAGCGGCCTGTTACCAGGTTCACTCATAGATCAGCTTATGTTTGAATACGATGTTTGCTGTCGACAAATTATGCCTAGTGCAGAAGTCTAATAACAAACATGGTGCAGATCAAAAAAGCCATTCCATTGAATCACCCCTCTCCAGGTGACTCAGTCATTGCCCACATGGGCATTAAGATTTTACGAGGAAAAAATTAAGGTTTACTAGTGTGCAGTCCAAGTAAAATATTCACAACTGCTTCCAAAGAAAAAAATCACATCAGATTACCAACAGGACACGTGAGGACAGTTACCAACACCACAACTTTCTGCCATGGTTGACTTAGCAAATTAAGCTAAAGGCTACACAACCCCTTCCCCTTTCATCACCAGCTCAGTGAAATTCTCCTGACATCCTCACACCAAGTGCCAAGAGCAACGCACCCTTACAAGGCAGAAATGGTATCATCAGTCAAACTACAGCTAAACAAAATAGGCCACATTTGTTTGAATCTTTGGGCTACATATTAGACTCAAAATGCCACACAGAATCACATCATAGGGAGGACTGAGGAAACAAGCACTAAGTCTTCAGCTTCAGAATAGGCTTCTGCTATCTTTTTCTGTTTGCTTCTGTTTTTCATACTGAGCTCATTATAATTTGTACAAGATGATGACTGGGTGATGTAGGGCATATTGGTGGGGAATTGATGAATTATGGAGGGATTTAAATAATAAATGGGTCCTTTTCAACTGCACAAAAGCATCTTGAAGAGAAGGGAGTATACTCAGGGAGGAGGTGAGACACTTTGTGGAAGGCATCCTCTCCAACGAGATCTGGGGCATATAAATTATACCTTACTGGGTCCATTATTGCTTATCAAAGCACCAAATGAATTATTCCATGCATGAGAGCCTTTGTGAATATGTGTTAAGCATTGCCATAGTTTCATTTTAACACAAAAACAGAAAGACTGAGTGATGCTTTCATTTGCACACATATGGAAAAATAGATAAAACACCAGGGATGAACTGGGTAGCTGTCAGCATAAACACTAAGATATCATAAAGAAAACAGCTAGTAACACATTTATTGACACAGTCACTGTAAATATAACCCATGACTGAGAAAAAAAATTAATATTTACATTATTTTAGATAAACTTACAGTATTTCTTAAAGGAATAGTACAACTCAATCCAGATGTGAGCCAACATAAATAAAAGAGATGGACTTTTAATATATAAGGAAGACATCTGCAAAGCTAGAGTTGTGTACTTTTCATTATTAATAGAAGTAAATAAGACTCACCTTGCAATTCTTTTTAGCACAATAGACTATCTGACAAAGAGTATTAAAGCAGAACTAAGTAAGTTTTGCTCTCGCTCTCCCCCTACTGGTCCCCTGTGAAAGTTCACTGTCGTAACGTTCCCCCGCCGCAGACCTCCACCCTGCCACCGCCCCCCCCAACAACAACGCAGAGAACGCTTTTGCAAGAAGAAAGAAAAACAAAACCAAGAAAATGTCTCGACAGGTGAGTATTATTGTCATCTTTGCGCTCCTAAGGGTGGCGTTGCTAACAACGGCAAGGGCTTCATGCTTCTATTTATGTACGTGAGTGTGAGTGCCGTAAAGCAGGTTTGTTCTCGCGAGATTAGTCGGGTCCGATCCACTGAAAGTTGCAAGTGCTGCTTTCAGGACACAGACCCCGGAGGGAGGGGAGGGACCCACGAATCACCCCGCCAAGTCCTTGTTTACCCCCACAGGGACTCTGGAAAACATTTATTGAGGTGAAAAAACTTACTTAGTTCTGCTTTAACTCTGTCAAAAATCCAGAACTTTAAATATCATCAAGCAATTCTTTATGGATGGAATTTTTTCCATCTTAAAAAGTATTTGTTTCTTTTAACAATCATTTTGTGTTATATTAAATGTCTATGTACTAGAGTTGTGCATCTGTGGCTCATACCAAATGGCTGACCTCAACACACTGCCAATAATCCAACACATGAAAGATACACAGGACAAACAGAATACAATTCCCTCCTTTTTTTATGTTGAGGTATGATTCTATGTATGGTATGATTCTCTCCTCAAGCTGCAAACTTATCGTGGTGGAGAGGTTTGCGTGCCCTAATGATTCTGGGGGCTTTGTTTTTGGGAGCTTTATGCTCCTGGTAGGGTCTCCCATGGCAAAAAGGTCCGAGGTGAGGGTTCAGATGAAGAGTAGTCCACAAGACCCCTATGAAGAATAAAATAACTGGACATTGTGTTCCCATGCCTGAACGCGAGTCACCGGGGCCCACCTCTGGAGCCAGGCCTGGAGGTGGGGCATGCTGGCGAGAGCCTTGTGGCCAGGCTTTCACCAATAGGGCCCGGCCAGGCTCAGCCTGAAGAGGCAACGTAGGTCCCCATTTCCATTGGCTCACCACCTGTGGGAGGGACCATAGGGGTGGGGTGCAATGTGAGTTGGGCTGCGGCCAGAGGTGGGGACCTTGGCAGCCCGATCCTCGGCTGCAGAAGCTAGCTCTTGGGACGTGAAACGTCACTTCTCTGGTGGGAAAAGAGCCAGTGCTGGTGTGTGAGGCTGAGAGATTCTGACTAGATAAAGTCTGACTCACCTCTAAGCACAGTTCTGGTTGTGGAACCAGTCTCCTTAATAGAGGGTGGACACTCTTCCACTCTGGAGTTGCCCCTGGTGAGAGGTGTTGGGCTGGAGTGGGCATTTTATTGTCCATAACAAACCCCACATTCAGGCATAAAGGTGTTCACATGTGCACTTGGCACCAGGCCACCTTAGATCTGCAACCATGCCATGCCAAGCTGTTTTGGGGGTTAGTTGCTCTTTAAGCACAGATCATGTGTAATTTGTAGTATACTGTGAGTTTAGGATGACTAGTAATTCAAAACTTTGTATATGTAAAATTGACCGAGATAAAGACATTTTGAATTGAATTAACTCTAACAACTAATCAATTATGAGTCATGAATTCTTTGATTTTCTTCTTCTTTGATTTTATCTAAACTATGCCATACAGTTGACCAAATGGCAAAGTTTTAAACAAAGGTTTTGTGCAATCAGCTGGCACTCTTTATGTGGTGGGAATTAGTCCAGTTACTAGCACACCAAATTGTAGCTCAATATCTGTAGAAATGACTGATTTATAGACATTTTTATTTGCTACTATTAAATTGCTGTGGTGGTCATCTTGAATTGAACTGACTCCAAAAGTTAATCAACTGTAGATATGCATCCAATGATTACTTTTTGAGAGCTTCATTAAAATTCATCCTGTGGTTCATGAGATATTTTGCAAGTAAATGCACATATGCATGTACACACGCTCTCACACACACACACACACACACACACACACACACACACACACACACACACACACACACACACACACACACACACACACACACACGGGCAAAAACATTGCATGCCTTTTACCTTTCATAAGCAAGTCATAGTAATTAAAGAGTAATTGATGTGAGACAGAATAAATCTATTTCACTCTGCATATCGGTCAGTCACAGTCCAGACTGTAATGAATCTGCATGTCATACTATAAAACTTTTCTTCACAGAAGAGTTGGTTTACATTGCTATGGTGAAGCAAACTATGCTGTAGCTATGTCACCCGTGGTGCTAAACACTGTATGCTGTTATTAAGATCAATTCTTAAGATGCACCACACTCACTGGGGATCCTCCTCAACGCAAGTACATAAGGAATAGCACCAGAGGACCCATACAGGAAGTGCATTTTTATACACAATTAACTACACAGTTTAAATTTATTTAATTACAATTTTATTCACTCATTGTAATAGCAAACCTACTTAGATGGTCTTCATCCAATTAATGAATGGATAAGATTGTATCATTGTAAACATGTATCACACTTTTAATTTAAATAGGCCCTTCCATTAAAAACGTTTTTTTCTGAGGTTTCTGTTGAATATTTTAGCTCCACAGGTGTTCTAACCTTCATAGTGGGTGTGAAAACAGGTCAACAACTTCTCTTTCAGTTTTTATCTCTCAAACTACACAGGTGGCGATAACACCCGAGTTCAAACGACCTGTACTTGTTTCTTCACAACTCCTTTGTTTGTCAGTATTCACCAGCTCCAGCAGTTGATACCACGCCTAGCATGCTGCTGGCTAAAAGATGCAGCATAAACACGTCGTAAACCAGAAGCTACTTGGTGTGCTGTTGCCATTTGCAGCGGGGAAGGAAACAGGAAGCCTTGCTAGTTTATTAGCCAATCTGAGTCCAGCAAATTTGCATAATGAGTATTAATGAGTTGGAGCCAAAGCCAGGCAAATCTTCACGCAGACAGATTGAAAGGTCGGTTAATCAGTGTTTCCTAATGTTTTTGAGATATAAAATGTTTCATATTACATGTTAATACTTAAGAAATAACCACAAAGTCCTGAAATTTGTGTGAAAGGGCCTCTTTAATTTGAATGATACTTTTAATGGATTATCCACTGATGCAGTCTAATTGTGTACACAGACAAACACATCTCAGTGAAACAATTGAAATCTGTTAATCTTAACATTCCTAACTGAACCTTTTAAAGTTACTGTAATTAAACCTAAGTTAATAAATATGTAGTTGTTTTATGTATGACATTATCACTTTCACACACCATTATAGAGGAATTTTGGCACATTCTTCTTGACAACATAGCTTTAGTTTGTTGAGGTTTATAGAAATGTATTTTTAGGCAGCACGCCTAAATTTCTGCCACTGCATTACATTTGGGCTTAGGTCTGGACTTTGACTAGACCATTGCAACACCTCAACTCGTTTTCACCTATTCTGTTGTTGATTTGCTGCTGTGTTTGGGATCATTGCCCTGTTGCATGACCCAGTTCGTTCCAGGCTTTAGCTGTTGAACAGATGGTCTTAAATCTGAATCTAGAATACTTTATTATACAGAGAAGTTCATGATCAGCTCAAACACTGCAAGGTGCCTGAGTATAGTGACTTTAAAACAAGCCTAAATAATGAGCCCTCCACAACCATGTTTGACCATCGGTACAAGCTTTCTGTTGCTTCATTCAGATAAAACAGCAAACCTGAGTCATGCTGTCATATTCTGTTACTAGAGAGGTAGCTTTCCCTTAGCAATCACTCTAAGGAAGACATACCTTTTAATCTTAACTAGACTGTCCGGTCATTAACTTTAACCTTATCATCGTAACTGAGACTTATGGAGTCTGAGATGGAGCACTTGTTTTTTTTTTTTCTTTACCATTTCTCTGAGCGTTGTATAGTCTGACCTCAATGGTGTGTACTTGTATAGCGCTTTTCAATTCAGATTACTCACAAAGCTCTTCACAATACATTCACCCTTTCATCCACACTCTCATACCTTTTGTAGGGATAAACTACATTTTGTACCTACAGCTGCCCGGAGGCAAGCTGATGGAAGCAGTAATGGTGAAAATTATGGTGAGTTTGCCTGAATATCCCACTCCTGAGAAGATTTGCAGCTCTCTTAATTGTTTTCCACTTGTAAATGTTTATTGTTACTGTATAATTGTTGGACTTGGCTCAAACCCATAGCTCAAACAAATTAAAGGAATGTATTTTAATCAGTGTAGTGTTAAGTCAGTTAAACATCTGGGATATTTATGTGATCAGTTAAGGTTGTTACTCAGTGTTAGCTGTTTAGGTGCTAATGAAATTAACAACAGGTGCACTAAAGGGGCAATGATAAAACAACCCCAAAAAAAAAAACAGGAATGGTTTTACAGGTGGAGGCCACAGACATTTTTTTTACTGCTTTTTAATAGTTTTGCATTTGAGGAAGGTGGGTGTCACAACGGGTAGTATGAGGAGAAACTTGGACCCTACAGAGGTTGCACAGGCAGTCCAACTCCACTGGTTTGGAATATCGATATTGTCACAAGGTCGCCCAGCATAGTCTGTAGAGCATGGAGGAAAGTTGGATATGGTTTGTCCTCGCTGGGGCAGGTACTATTCCTTGTCCCGTCCAGAACACAAGGCTATGGTAAATATATTTTGCAGGCAGTACAAACAGGCCTCATTTGGCTTTCCTCCTCTCTTTTTTGTGAGCAAAACGGATGATTTGCTCAGGTCTTGTATTGATTATAGAGAACTGAAAAGAATCACAGTGAAGAATAACTATCCTCTTCCCCTGATGTCCTCAGCCCTAAGGGTGCTGAAGGATGCCCCCATCTTTACTAAATTGGACTTGTGAAACACTAATCATCTGGTCAGGATCAAAGAAGGAGCTGAGTGGAAAACAGCATTTAAGACTACCTCTGGGTGTCACAAATACTGTGCAATGCCCTTCAGCCACACTAACTTCACTCATCAATTATGTCCACTGGAACATGATTAACCAGTTCATCTTGGTGTATGTCAACAACATCCTCCTCTTCTCGAGATGTTGCTAGCTACTAACCATGTCAAGTCAGTCCTTTTAATATTGCTTCAGAATGACCCGTATGTAAAAGCAGAAAAGTGTGAGTTGCATCAAACGACTGTAATTTCTCATTTTAATTATCTCAACCAATCAAATACGGATGGATCCAGCCAAGGTGACAGTTGTTCATGACTGGCCAGTGCCCCAGGATCGCAAGCAACTGCAGTGGCTCCTGGGGTTTACAAACTTATATGGCAAATTTATCAGAAATTACACTTCCCATGCAGCTCCATTACACCAATTGACTGTTAAATCACTTTTTGTTTGGTCCATACCAGCAGATCTGGCATTCAACAAACTGAAGACACGTTATTTTAACAGCTCCCATTCTTCAGGGAGGTAGAGATGAATGGATTTGATACTGGAGTAGGGGCCACCCTGTTTCAGGGTATTGCTGAAGACTCCAAGCTACATCCAAGTGCCTTCTTTTCATGCAGACTGGCTTCCACAGAACATAACTATGATATTGGTAACCTTGCTGTAAAGCTGGCCCTGGAAGAGTTAAGACTCTGGCTTGAGGGGGCAGATCACCAATTAATCGTCTGGACAGATCCCTGCACTCTGAGGTACATCCACTCTGCCAAAAGACTCAACTCACAGCAAGCCAGGCAGGGACTGTTTTTCAACAGATTTAATTTCATTCTGTCTTACAGACCTGGCTAAAAAATGTCAAACCAGATGCCCTGTCCTGACTCCACAAATCTGAACCTCAACTTAGCCAAGAGAAGAAAGAACCCATTCTACCCAGTCAGGTCACACTGGGAGTCACACATTTTGCTCTATAGGATAATATCACAGTCGGCCATTTCTCTCGTCTCCTTCCTGAAGCGTGTTCTGGAGTTACTAAAACTATTTCCTCTGTGAATAAATGTTTGTGGGGCCCAGTCTACCCAAATAAGTTTTGGAACATATTTCTCCCTGTCCTGTTCTTGCACAGAGCAAAGTCTCTCAACTTCCTCTGGCAACATCCTGAGACCACTAACCATTCCTGATTACATCTCAGTTTGGACTTCATCACTAGTGTGCCAGTACCCAACAAACATTCTGTCATCCTCACTGTTGACAGGTTCTAGATATTAACCCACCTTGTCCCACTGAAGAAGCTCCAGCCTGCCCACGAGTGAGATTGTGACCCAGGAAATTAGGGTTCTACAGTTATCAGTCACCCCTCTTTACCATACAGGAGAACGAAGCCAGGGTTTCGTCTACCCATGTCTGCTTTGAGGTGCATCCAGAGACTTGGCGTAAGGCCCAAGCTGCCCTTCTTAACACTACTCTTCCTGAAGCCTACGGAAATTTTCATGAAATCGCTCCCTGGGTTTTTTAAGGCTCAACAAAAATTTTTGCCAACCTCCTTTGCTCTCATGCTTTTGTGATGCAAACACACCAATTGCATTATCAAATTCCACAGTGCAGCTGCTGAACTACTGTCTGAACAGCTGAAATTATTTCTGTCTGTGTTCATTCAGTCTGTTTCATTTACAGTCTTTTTATATGTTAGACAGTCCGCTTCCACGGCAGAGTGATTCCATGGCATTATTTCTGGACCCGGTTTACACTTTGCCTTTTTATTTCAGTGCATATGACCATAGATACAGTGGGGCAAAAAAGTATTTAGTCAGCCACCAATTGTGTAAGTTCTCCCACTTAAAAAGATCAGAGAGGCCTGGAATTTTCATCATAGGTATACCTCAACTATGAGAGACAAAATGAGGAAAAAAAATCCAGAAAATCACATTGTCTGATTTTTAAAGAATTTATTTGCAAATTATGGTGGAAAATAAGTATTTGGTCAATAACAAAAGTTAATCTCAATACTTTGTTATATAGCCTTTGTTGGCAATGACAGAGGTCAAACGTTTTCTGTAAGTCTTCACAAGGTTTTCACACACTGTTGCTGGTATTTTGGCCCATTCCTCCATGCAGATCTCCTCTAGAGCAGTGATGTTTTGGGGCTGACGCTGGGCAACACGGACTTTCAACTCCCTCCAGAGATTTTCTATGGGGTTGAGATCTGGAGACTGGCTAGGCCACTCCAGGACCTTGAAATGCTTCTTACGAAGCCACTCCTTCGTTGCCCGGGCGGTGTGTTTGGGATCATTGTCATGCTGAAAGACCCAGCCACGTCTCATTTTCAATGCCCTTGCTGATGGAAGGAGGTTTTCACTCAAAATCTTACGATACATGGCCCCATTCATTCTTTCCTTTACACGGATCAGTCGTCCTGGTCCCCTTGCAGAAAAACAGCCCCAAAGCATGATGTTTCCACCCCCATGCTTTACAGTAGGTATGGTGTTCTTTGGATCCAACTCAGCATTCTTTCCCCTCCAAACACGACAAGTTGAGTTTCTACCAAAAAGTTCTATTTTGGTTTCATCTGACCATATGATGTTCTCCCAATCCTCTTCTGGATCATCCAAATGCTCTCTAGCAAACCGCAGACGGGCCTGGACGTGTCCTGGCTTCAGCAGGGGGACACGTCTGGCACTGCAGGATTTGAGTCCCTGGCGGCGTAGTGTGTTACTGATGGTAGCCTTTGTTACTTTGGTCCCAGCTCTCTGCAGGTCATTCACTAGGTCCCTCCGTGTGGTTCTGGGATTTTTGCTCACCGTTCTTGTGATCATTTTGACCCCACGGGGTGAGATCTTGCGTGGAGCCCCAGATCGAGGGAGATTATCAGTGGTCTTGTATGTCTTCCATTTTCTAATAATTGCTCCCACAGGTGATTTCTTCACACCAAGCTGCTTACCTATTGCAGATTCAGTCTTCCCAGCCTGGTGAAGGTCTACAATTTTGTTTCTGGTGTCCTTTGACAGCTCTTTGGTCTTGGCCATAGTGGAGTTTGGAGCGTGACTGTTTGAGGTTGTGGACAGGTGTCTTTTATACTGATAACGAGTTCACACAGGTGCCATTAATACAGGTAACGAGTGGAGGACCGAGGAGCCTCTTAAAGAAGTTACAGGTCTGTGAAAGCTAGAAATCTTACTTGTTTGTAAGTGACCAAATATTTATTTTCCACCATAATTTGCAAATAAATTCTTTAAAAATCAGACAATGTGATTTTCTGGATTTTTTTTCCTCATTTTGTCTCTCATAGTTGAGGTATACCTATGATGAAAATTACAGGCCTCTCTGATCTTTTTAAGTGGGAGAACTTACACAATTGGTGGCTGACTAAATACTTTTTTGTAGGGTGTCTAGTTGTCCTGTGATCTAGGAATGTCCGTAAACCATTGTCATGGACATTTCCTCGGTACATCAGCTTATTTTATGAACTAGCACATGGTCAAATCCTCTTCTGAATTTGTCTCAACTTTGAACATATTTTAATTGATACTTGTCAGTTTTCAGGTTTTTGTTTACATTGTTTAAGCAAGGGAAAAACTGGAACCAAGCTTAAACCGTTGAAAGTCGTATGCCGGATAGCACAGTAGGTCATTGACACATGCGATGGAGCAGGTGCTGATGGCTGGTGGCTGGTGGCAGCTGCTCAAGGTCCTCCTGGTCTGTGTCCTCCGCATCTGATGTGCAGATGGCTTCTATGCCACTGTCCATTAGCGGGGTGAATTTTCACTGATTTTATTTCTTTGGCAGACGAAAAGTGTCCATGGTCCCAAACAGCAGGGTGTCCACTCCAGTGGGGCTATATAAGTAGTAAAAATGCTTTGTTGGCCCAAAACTTGCACACTGGACAGGGGTGTCCGTTCCCAATGAGTGTCTGCAGGGCAGGGTTTCACTGTATTTCCAAGCAGTTTTTTATGGTTTGTAACTTCAAATTTTTGCTTTCAATCAGCAGCTTAACGCTAACCCAACCTCTTTAGGAAGTCCGCTAGGTGGCTTGAATCACTGAGTTTAAGTGATGAGGAGTGTCCTCAACTAAGTTTTGGCTACCAACAGACGCAGACATCAGGATCACTGTGGGATCACCGGGAGATTTCCCAGTGTCCTGATCGTCGAACCGGCCCAACCGTGATTGGGCCAACGGTCAGGTGAAGCTTCATTCTTTTTATTTAAATAAACAGTTCATCATGTGGTTCATTAGAGCATCTACCCCTGGAACACTCACTCAGATGAAACCGGTTAGTACAGTAACCTTCCTCGTGTCTGCAGCTTTAAGCACACCGATAACATTTGTTATCGCCTTAGCTCGGTAGGACTGTGCCGCTAAAGGATGTTTAAATGCTGTGGTGATTAGTGGATGTTGCGCTGCGCATTTGTGTTGGATCCTGTCACCTGCCAGGATGATGTCTCTTCACTGCCCTTCTTCTGTCATCAGGGGCGGCTGTGGCTCGACGGTTAGAGCGGTTGTCTTCCAATCGGAAGGTTGGTGGATCAATTCCGGCTTCCACCACCACATGTCGAAGTGTCCTTGGGCAAGACAATGAACCCCATGTTGCCCCCCGATTTGCACATCAGGTTGCATGAATGATAGTCCCATCCTTCTCCCCACGATTTACATATCGGGTTGTGTGAATGGGTAAATGTAAAACTTACAGTGTTAAAGCACTTTGTGGTCTTAATGACTAGAAAAGCACTATACAAATACAGGACATTTACCATTTATCACTGTATTTTACAGGGAAGCCAAAATGCTCCCATACACACAACTTAAACGATGCAGGAGGTTTTTCAAGCTCCTCTCCTTCGCTAGACATGACTATCGCTGTGCTTCTCTCTTTTGGATTGAACAGGTAGTGCCTTTGTCCTCCACGTGAACACAACTCTTATTTTCATCAACCAATCTGCAGACCATGTGTGTGCCGAACTGTAGGGAGAAATCAGTGCAGATCACGGATCATGTATGAACCATTGTACCCCTAGTACTATAACAGTATTTTTAGTCCGTTTTCATCCAACCCGGCTTGGCCCCAGGAGACACTTAGCCAGAGGAACACCACAGACAAAGAACAATGCACAGGCCACGCACACAATCCTGAGGAAACAGAGCCTGCACTCCTGCTCGCCTGACCTGGAGCTCCTGTCTCTGAAATGCCACCTCCATTACCTGCCCCGCGAGTTCACTTCGGTCATCAGCGCCATCTACATCCCCCCTGGTAGACACAGACGCTGTACTATCTGAGTTACATGAGGCTATTTACACTGGTAAGGGGAACTATGTGAGAATGCTATTTGTAGACTACAGCCAATCATTCAACACCATAGTCCTCTCCAGATTGGTGTCTAAGCATTCAGACCTGGGTCTGGATTCCTTCCTGAGTCAGTGGGTCCACAATTTCCTCACCAGCAGACCTCAGAGGGTTTGAAGGGATCACCAAACCTCATCCTCTCTCACCCTCAAAACCAAAACCTCACAGGACTGTGTGCTGAACCCTCTGCACTACTCTCTCTGCACACACAACTGCATGGCCACAACAGACTCCAACACCATCATCAAGTTTGCCAAGGACACCTCTGTTGTGGGAGTTATCTCCCACAACAACAAATCAGATTACAGGAGAGAGGTGGCCCACCTGGAGAGCTGGTGCAGGGAGAACAATCTCCTGCTGAATGTCAGCAAAACTAAGGAGCTGACTGTGGACTTCAGTAGGAAGCGGCAGAGGGACTTCAATCTACATCAGTAGTGCTGAGGTAGATATACACAGTACTGTTTTTGTTGTACAGCCTCTTCAAAATATAATTGTCAATAGGGGGCAGTAATTAAGTTAAGTTGCTAGTATTACTGCCACCGGCTACCATATATAATAGTTGTTTGGTCCAAGTCCGACCTTTTGAAGCTGAAGAACTTGCATACTACAGACATGGGTCCCTCTTTTTGGAATGGTTGGTTGTTCTTGGTCAGTAATCTGTGCGTCACTGTTTCAGCCCCCCCAGCAACCATTCTTCATTCAAAACTTTTTTCACTTGTGGTCTTAGTGTGTAGCAGTGAAATTGGTCCCCACAGATATACGTTCCCACTGCCAACGTCCCAGATGTTGTCTTGGCTTGTCATGGCCAAAATAAACACCAGTTTTCGATACAAGCCAGTATCCAGCCCAGCCCTACTATTTAGATCATCAAAATTTGTGTTTCAAATTTTGGCAAGAATCATAGGAATGTAGTCTCTATTGATCTGTTTTATAGCAACAAAAGAATCAGGGCATGAACATATGCCAAGGTGATAAAGCCAGAGACTCAGATTGTAAATGTAGTTCAGGAAACATGAAACATCCCATTCTTACATGAAGTGTGAAAAAGAAAAATTATGTAATAGTTCAACTGAAGCATCATCAACAGATGACCTTTACAAAAAACAGAAACTCAAATGTGTGACGTAATCAAACCTTAAGATGGTTTAATAAATTGTGTGACTTTTTGTTTGGTCAGGAAGTGTCTATGTGCTACATATTTTTTAACATCTCCATCCTAAGTACCTTCTTTTATACAAATCTGTGGATTTTCCACAGCACAGTTCTGAATGACACTGCTGAAATGAGGGGATTTTTTTTCCATTTAGCAAAAGTTTGGGAGTGTTTCATCTTATTGCTAAAATGACAGCTTTTAATGATGCTACATTCATAACCCGTTCTCTTATCATAGCTCCCCCCCAACATTTGATGGAATTTGCCATTGCACAATGGTTGGAAAATATACTTCAAAGGCAAGACGCATCTAATCTCCTCCACTCTGCACATTGCAAATTTGCTGTGGTAATAAGATCCCGCCTTCCCAAGCATTCTAAGGGATCTAAACGACGGATGAGAATTTCATCTCTCTTTTTTATTACCCCCTCTATTTCTTTCTATCCTGTTTTCTTCCAGAGTGGCATCAGAAGGATATGTGGCATCGGGGGTTGTGCTGCAGTTTGAAAGAATCCCTACCACCAAAATACTGCATTTCTGTGGAATTCATCCTATCCTTATATAAAAACCCCATTTTATGCAGAGGGGGATTTCTACACACACATCAAGAGAGACACAGCTGACAGCAAAGCACAGTGACCTAGTTTCCATATGGCCCAGAAAAATCAAGCATGACTCCCTCAGAACAGCTATGGGCACAAAAGTCTGGTTCAGTGCTTCCAGTCAAGCTGGTGCACATTGGCAAACATCCAGGATACCAATCATGCAGAACCAGGGAACTGTAGCTGCTGAATGGCAGAGATGTGCAGCTGATATTCCAAATGAACGCCTCATCCTCTCCATAGTCATCAAACAAGTGCAACAACAATGAGGAAGGCAAGAAGCCTTACAGGTTGTGCTTGTGTTTAGTTCGGAGGAGGCTCATCATCAAAAGCACAGCTGCAGGAACAAGCTGCAACAACTCTCTCTAACCCCCACCATCCCACTACCTGCGTCCTACATAAAACACTCCACCCCCTCCAGGATATATTAGCACATGAAGAAGGTTATGGATGGAGATGTTAAAATGAGTTTTACAGACATGCCCACCTGGAGAGTTAGCTAATCTTTCACCAAGATGATGTGCTTGATACAGGCCAACAAGCTAATGGGAAGAGACAGTGCTCTTGAAGGGAGGAGACCATTTGAACCACGGTCAAAGAAAAAAGCACCACTAACTGTGAATTTTCATCAGTAAACTTACAAACTTTAAAGAGGTCCTTCCATTATAAACTGTTTTTCTGAGGTTTCTGTTAAATATTTTAGCTCCACAGGTGTTCTTACCTTCATAGTGGGTGTGAAAACAGGTCAACAACTTCTCTTTCAGTTTTTATCTCTCAAACTACGCAGGTGGTGATAAAACCCGAGTTCAAACGGCCTGTATCTGTTTCATCACAACTCCTTCGTTAGTATTCATCAGCTCCTGCAGTTGAAACCACGCCTAGCATGCTGCTGGCTAAAAACTGTAGCATAAGACGTAGCAAACAGGAAGAGACTATGTGCAATGTCGCCATGCGCAGCGGGGCAGGAAACAGTATACCTTGCTCTCATAGGCTAGTTTGTTAGCCAATCAGAGTCCAGCAAATTCGAACAATGAATATGAATGAGTTGCAGCCCGAGAGCCTGACAAAGCCAGCCAAATCTTGACGCAGACAGATTGAAAGGTCTGTTAATCAGTGTTTCCTGACATTTTTTAGATATAAAATGTTTCATATTACTGGTTAATACTTGAGAAATAACCACAAAGTCATGAAATTTGTATAAAATGGCCTCTTTAAAAAGAGTCTGGAATGTACTACTTTTAAAGAGCTAAATTCAGAAACACTCATTTTTTCTACTAATGGAAAACATGTTAGTAGTCAGGGCTGCACAGTGGTATAGTTGTTTAACACTGTTGCCCTGCAGCAAGAAGGCTGCAGGTCTGACGCCCAGCTGGAGCCTTTCTGCATGAATTTTGCATGCTTTTCACGTCTAAGCATTTGAGTTTTCTCTGGATATGGTTTTCTACAGCAGTCTATATCAATGTTAACCTACGTATATACACTTAACCTAACATATTTTAAATGAAGATGCAGAAAACCCCAACTCCCAAGATGATGAGAAGCTAAATGTAAAATGTCTATAAAAGCAGAAATAAATGATTTTCAAATCTTATGAATCAATATTTTATTCCCAATAAAACAAACATCAGATGTAGAGACCGATTTTTTACCTTTCATGGAAAATATTAGCTCACAGCTGCGGTATGCTAATCCAACTTCTGATCAGCAGTTTGGAGGAATTGAAATGTCAAATTTTAAAACTCGTAATTCACAGTCCTCTCTAGATCTTCAGAATTTTAGGTTTTCTTTTACTGAGTTCCTGAATTAACTGCTTAAGAAGTGTTGGTGCTGCAACTGAAGCTTTAGCGTCTTTTTTAATAATGTCATTCTTACTGAGGAGAGTAGACCCTTCACAGGATGTTTTTACAATGGAGCAATAAACATAGGCCCCTTTTGAAGCTGCCTTTGTTTGTCTATGAATTATTCAAGTCAGTCATGTCCTTCAATCATGTATGAAACCAGTTGATTTACAGGTATTTACAGGTATGTGCTGAACTAGCCACCTCATTCTCACACATGCTCTGCAGCTACTTTATTAACTTATTACCAGTTTAGAGACATAACAGAAGTGGTTCTCCCACCTGGTTCAAGTCACATTATGTTGTATGTTTAATACATTCATCCATCTGTCCATTTCTTCTGCTTATCCAAGGTGGTCATGGAGGGAAACTCAGACATCTTAATCAGCTATTGCGCTTTGACTAAAAAGAGTGATCTCAATAATTCGAACACTAAGTTCACGGGACCCTCCGCACCCTCAAGTGGCCAGGAGTACAACAGATCTGATATACAGTGAGAAGTTCTACAATTTAAAGATCTAAAACTTAAAACCCAAATTTTAAAACAATTTCTAACACCCACAGGTGACCAGCAGAGAAAAACCAAAACAAGTTATTTGTGTTTAAACCAGTAAGAATTCTTCCAGCTATCTGAAGTTGATATAGTTGATTCATTGCAAATGGGTAGAAAGACGATTAAAGTGGTCTGGTTAGGTTAACCTGGCTCTGCCGTGTCGAGTCTACACACAATGATCTGGAACTGCTCTGTCTGAAAGCATCTGAAAAGGGGAGGGCCTTCTGGTATAATATTTTAAAGTAGTACAAAATAACTTTTAAAACTTTAAGCTACAATTTTGAAACTTATCTAAGTGGATACATCTTTATAATAGACACTCTGGAAGCTTTTAAGGCTTTACAATAGACTAAATAACTTCAGTAATTTGTGTCGTAGCAGGAAGTGGTGTTCTGATGATTTATGCTGCCATGATGAAAAATGCCTCCATAGTACAAATTGACAATTTATTTCATAATGAGATGTTATTAGAAGTTTATACAGTATTCTTGTTTATGGTGAATGTGTACTGTTAATTATTTAAACATGTTTTTTTTTATCCCTGATATTTTCTATATAAAAGCCCTCTGGGTCCTTATTCGGCCATTGTTGGGTCCTTCTCCTCTGGGTGTGTCCAAACATTTGCCTGTCGCCAAGGGCGTCAGTTTGTTTTTCAAAAGTGGTGGGGACAATAACAAAAAACTTGAGTGTGGTTTGAAGACTGCTGGGGACATGTTATTAAATATTAATTTATATGTACGTTACAGTTTGCACTGCAGTGTATTAACAGGTGTTAAAAATAACATGTTTATTCAATCAATAAAATGTAAAAACTGGTGTGTTTTGACTTGTTTTTTAAAACCTGCCTCGAAACCCACCATTAGGCTGATTGCTAGAAAGGATCACTAACATCCATATAATTATTAGCACAAAGAATAATGTTGGTTATATTTATAGTATTATTTGTGGCTGGTCAAATACGCAAATAAGAGAAAAATAATGCGCAGCGAAAACTCCCCACTCTGGGCTGATGACCTCTGAATGACCTGGTGACGTCATCATAAATTAAACTCCTACTTCTAAAACAGATTCGGTACATAGAAGTTTTCTGTTGATGGAGAGCGGATTTACTCAGCTACAGAAGCTAATTTAGAAGCCGAGGCTTTCCAGAACTTACTTGAAATAACGCAAAATGTATTTCAAGTTTATTTATTTATAAAGCGCCAGTTCATGACAAAGTCATTTTTAGGCACTTTACAGAAAAATCAACCAATTAATAATAAAACATTTCCAATCTAAGGAACCAGCTGATTGGGTTTGTTAATGTTGTTGTTAATTCACTGTAATCCCCCATCCTGAGCAGCACGATTGGCAATAGTATTTATTTTTTTGTTTTGTCTTCTCACCATCTCTCCTCTGTGAGTTGCCAGATTAGTAAAAAAAAGTTACGAAGCTGCAGATTTCCCAGCCTGCAGTGCATGCACCTGAGCATGATGACAATATAATGTGCATATATTACATCCACACAACCACTGTAGTTAAGTCATTACCCTGATTTCATTATTCTTTTAATGATATTATTCTTATTGTCGTAGTTTATCAAAAGATTGTTGTTAGCCAGAATGCTAAGTCTACTGCCGTGTTGCAGAAAGGTGCCTGAGTAAATACCTGAATAAAAATACATGAGCAATACAACGTGCCCAAATCAGATCCACGCAATCACAACCACTGCAGTAAAATTGAAGTCTTTGCCCTGATTTCATTATTCTTTTACTGATATTAGTTATTCCCTATGTTGTAGTTTTCAGCCAGTTGTTGTAAATCCGTGTGTGCAGCTCTTTGGTGAGAAGTTGGAGACAACGGGCGGGCAGTAGCAGGTGTGTCTGTGAGATGGTTTTATACCCCAGGGGGAGTGTCTTAGAGACGATGCCAGCGACTTAAACATGACCGCTGACGTAGACATGAACCGCTTTCAGCAAATCACAAATTTCAAATGCAACAGCCACCTATCAACCCGAAGAAGGCAGCACTAAGATGTTTTTAGCCCAAAAAGTGTAGACTTTTACAAGGGATAATACAGTGTATGGTACTGCATCCAAACACTGTATTATCTTTTTTCCTCTCTGTTTTTTGTACACCGTGTGCAGAATTATTAGGCAAGTTGTATTTTTGAGGATACATTTTGTTATTGTACAACTCCAGTGCTCTTGGTCAATCCTAAATGTTAACAAACCCTCAAACCTGAACATTTAAGTGGAAAAAGGTGACGTTTTGACTTTTTTTAAGAGAATATCTACATATACACCAGAATTATGCAACTATTAGTCTGCAGAATTATTATACAACTGAATGACAAAAAAGATGTTCCCATCTCACTTGTTTATTTTCACCTGTTAAAGTGAGAATAAGAAACAAACTCATAATTTACAAATAAACATTTCTGAAATTTCTAAAAGAAAACCTCAGTGACCAACATAACCACCCTTCTATCCCATAACAGTCACAAGCCTTCCATTCACAGAGTCACTCAGTTTCTTGATCAGCTCAGAATCAACCTTTTGTGCTGCTGCAACCACAGCGTCCTGGACACTGTTCACACAGGTGGACTGTTTACCTTGACTGTAAACGTCCTGCTTAATAAAGGACCCAAAAGTTCTCAATAGGGTTGAAGTCAGGTGAAGAGGGAGGCCATATCATTAGTTCTTTATCTTTAAGGCCTTTACTGGCCAGCCATGCAGTGTGATGGAACGTTGTCTTGCATGAAAATCAAAGTCTTCTTGAAAGATGCAGACTTCTTGCTGTACCACTACTTGAAGAAAGTGTTTTATAAATATTTGCAGGAGGTCTGAGAGTTGATTTTGAGCCCATTTTCAATCCAAAAGGTCCAACTAGCTCATCTTTAATAATACCTACCCATACCAGTACCCCACCTCCACCTTGCTGGCGTCTGAGTCGTAGCGGAGCTCTGTGTCCATTACTGATCCAACCACGGGCCCGTCCATCTGCGGGCCTGTCCATCTGGTCCATCAAGAGTCACTCTCATCTCATCAGTCCACAAAACCTTAGAAAATTCTGTCTTCAGATATTTCTTGGCCCATTTTTGATGTTTCAACATACGTGTCTTGTTAAGAGGTGGTCGGGTTTCAGCCTTTCTTACCTCTGCCATGTCTCTGAGAACTGAACACCTCGTACTTCTTCACACTCCAGGTAGGTTGCACTTGTGAAATATGGCAGCACTGGAGGATAACGGGTTCCTGGTAGCTTCAAGTTTGATTCTTCTCAAATTTTTGGCGGTCAGTTTGTGTCTTTTCTTCTCGACACGTTTCTTGCGCCCCTGTTGACTATTTGCTACAAAACTTTTGATGGTTCTATGATCACGCCCCAATATCTTAGATATTTCAAGAGTGCTGCATCCCTGTGAAAGACTTTTTACAATTTTTACCTTTTCAGAGTCTGTTAAATCTCTTTTTTGGCCCATTTTTCCTGATGAGAAGAATCTGCCTAATAATTATGCACACCTTGATATAGGTTGTTAATCTCCTTAGGCCACACCCTCCCTTGTTACACAAATACACATGACTTGATATGCATTAAATCCAATAAGAATTTAGGTTTTTATAGCTTGGAGTTAGAAATTATGGGAAAAATGATGATAGGGTCAAAATACTCGTGCACACAGGGTATTAACATTTTTCAATAAACTAACATCACATACCTCTTTAGGGTTTAAAACTGGTTAGAAATCCATAATCCCAATGTTTATGTAGGAGATACCGGATTACCGGTGCTCATTAATGCCATGTATTATCAAGAAATGAAATGTCTTTCATGTTTGATAAGATGTGACCACTTACAGTTGTTTACAGATTATGAATTTGGAATATGGATATGGAAGTGAGAGGCTGTGCAATTTCACAAAGACTGGCATTTAAATGGAATTAAAGTTCTCTTTCATATCAATAATCAATCCACCTGTCAATTATTTACTCAAAATTTTCAACTTTGAATTGAAATTAGAAAAAAGAATGTCTAACAATGGATTAAAACGCAAAATTGTTTATAAAAAATTCACAGGATTCTTCAAAACAAACTAAAATAACTATTTTGCACATTCTGGAAAAACAAAAGGGAGCCTGGTATTTGTGTTTGACAGCTAAATAATTCACAAGTTTTATTAGTCAAACATAGCTGAATGTCATTTTGTTTGTTTGTTGTTCTTATATTTGATTCTAGGGGTTTTATTACAAAAAAAATAAATAAAAGAAAATGGGGGAATTATTAACATGACATGATCAGTCTAAGTTTCAGCCTAAGTGATTAAAGAGCATCTTGCAAGTTAAAGTCAACTTTGCATTTTTGGATAGATAAACACTCATTAAAAACATTACATTTAAAAATAATGTTGAACTTTTTTCATTGTAAGCATGTTTTGGCTAATTTATCCAAATTAATTACTGTAATCCAAATGATGCTGGGAAGCGTGAAGTGGGTCAGTCTTTGACATGTATAGATGTGTCACTAAGCAGAACCACTTTGCTGGGGGTTTAGGTACGTGTATAAAACTTACTTGACTAGTTAATTGCAAATTGTTTATTTATATTTTTTGTGAGATTAAAACTATAGAAAGTAAAATCTTCCTACCCTATATGCATACATTTTCGTGGATAAAAATTACCACAAAAACCCAACCTCTTAATATTTTAGATGCAAAATATGTTATTCTTGTTCTCTGTGTCATGATTACATACATGCATATAATCAGGGGTGCACATAAGTTTTTTGGCCTGGTTCACATTTCATTATTAGGAAACAGCGAATGGGGACGTGCAGTTTAAATATAAAGTTATCCAGTGCAGAATAACACTGAGTTTATGGGGGATCTTCATGACTTTAATCCAGAACCTTGAGCAGAGCAGCGCCTTGACGGGAGAGATCAGCTGTCAGCTGCACTCAGGAAGAGAAATATCAGCCATCCAGAAAGAAACAAATAGTAACGTTTTTCAGCACAAACAAACAGATTAATGGGTTATCTGCCTGATTGGTGGTGAAAACAATCAAAACAGAAAACAGCTTGAAATAAAAACGCTGCAGGTTTAATATGATCAGCGCAAATGAAACAACAGTCAATAAGACTGGAAGTGAAATGGAGACTGTAAAAACAAGTCAGGGGGGAGCAGTCAAACCTGTTCTGTGGAATGTGACTGACCGATTGCTGTTTTACCAAAACAAAAGCTGTAAACAAAAGAAGTCAGCGGTACTCTTCATTGATTTGATAATAACTAAACGCAGAACTCCGCGGAGCTTAGCTTAACCAGTGTTAAACATACCACAAGATTAACAATTTTACAAGCTTTGATTTGAAAAAAATCAAATAAAAAATAAGGGCTAGCATGATTTTTGTGGTTGATGTATGCCTGTCCTGCACCGGAACAGCATGGGTTTGTTGACATGACACAATGCAATGGTGCCTGCATGCACACGTTTACAGCAGCAAATAGGCAGTGTCCAATCTAGTAATACATATCGATGGTCTGAGGAATTCACTGAGCATGTCGTCAGTTGGGTCCTTATTGTTGATGTACTCACACATGATGTACTGTTGATGTTGGTGGCTCTCACACTCACTAGTCCTCTGCCTCCTTCTTTGCAGCTAATGTACAGTCTCAGGGTGCTGAATTTGGGGTGGAACCCTCCATGCATGGTTAGAAGCTTTCAAGTCTTGAGAGCCATGATCTGTATCTCTTCCTTTAGCCAACTTACACTGAACAAAAACATAAATGCAACACTTTGGTTTTTGCTCCCATTTTTTCTGAGATGAACTATCTATCTAACAATACTTGAGACAGATGGTTATTTTGTATATGTGGAAAGTGTTTTAGACCATTTTTTCCCCCTCTATGGTGCAACTGACCGTAACTGGTTCCAGAGGCGGAGTGGACAGGCAGAAAGACAAAGACAAGACACTCAAATGACAACATGAAGACGGAAGGGGTGGTGGGTGGGAGGGGAGAAGACAACAAAAACAGACCAAAACTAACAAAAACAAAACAGACCAAATACATTTATCATTATTGTTCATACTCATAAAAAGATATCACTCTAAAGATTTTTATACTAAAGTTTTCAATTATACACAAAGATTTGTTTGCTTGTTTTGCATGTTTATTTGTAAATATACACATACGAGTGTTTGTATACGAGCATATTGTCTCATGCGCTGTGACGTTGCGGACAAAGACTTTTGCGCGCCACTTTTCATAGCCAGATGGGCACGCCCATATCCCCACTTACGTCCGCTTTATGTTTCCACCGCCTCAAGCGAGTTGATCCGCGCTATACTGTACCGCTCTCAAGCACGCCGTGACGATTTGTCGGTGGAAAAGAGGCATATGTTACTGCCTGGGCGCTGAGAGCAACAGGGGTCCCCCACCCCATTGAGGGGCCAGGCCCCTGATTGGGCCCCCATTGGACCCCCGCCCCAGCTCCCACCGACCAGATCCAGACAAGGGAGCAAGCACAGGCCCCTTGACTCTCCAAGGCCGCCCCCAGCCACACCAACAAGGATGCAGCCACCCCAGCAGGCAGAGATCAACAGAGCCCAGTACAGTGTGAGCCGTAACCTCCCCAGCCACCGACCCAGGACCATATAGCCTCGACCCACCCAGACCCCAGGGGTAGCCCAGCTCCACTAGGGGCCCCCATCCACTGGTTCCCATCCCAGCAGCCCATCCCTGGAGGAAAATGGCGCCCGCTATTGGCTGGTAGATGTAAACATAATGCCAACGTCATACCTGTCAATATATTTAACATCAAATATACTTTCAAAGGAAATACTGTACTTTCATTTTGCACCCCTCTAAACACCCCGTGGAGGGATCTTTTTGTTTTTTTGAATAATTTATGAAATTGTTTCATATTCAACCGTTAAAGATGGTATATAGAACATTTTTATAAAAAGCAATATGTTTAACAAAATGCCTCCACGGGGTGTTTAGAGGGTTGTAGAATGAAAATACACCATTTCCTTTCATATTTATATTTGAATTAAAATGTATTCAATATTTCTGACAGGCACAACATTGGCATTTTGTTTACATCTACCAGCCAATAGCTGGCAGAGCAGCGGGCGATACTGTGGAGTCTGCAGGTCAAGCAGCTGGAAGCACCAGACATGTGGTGATTATATACCTTATTTGCTTGCCATAGAGGGTTTCCTAACATGTGACTTGGCAGGCTCATGTGAAAAATCTTTATTAGCAGCTCACGCTAACACGGAGCAACAGGTGGCTGAAGTGTGGGGTAGTCCGGGCTGCGGGTTCAGATGGAGGACGGCTCAGAAGATTTTGTGGCTTGTTGGAGAAGTGAGGAGTGCAGGATGGCGTGAGGAGGACAGAGAATCTAAGGTGGGGACAGCAGGAAGTTTTGGTTTGCTCGTGAAGAGCCGGAGCAGATACGTGAGCTCTCTGTCATGGACTGAACCGATGACCGAGCAACAGTCAGGTAAGACTCCCTATTTATCAAAATCAGTGTGGAGAGCACAGCTGGAGAGCATGATTAGTGAGCTGACCGTGTGATATTTTGTTGTCCTTCTCAAAACGGGGATCTGAGAGGGTTTGGTGAGGAATATTGGTCGACCTCAGCATCGGAGCACACGTGGGGGGGGCTCACGAACCTGCCACCCCGATGGCTGAAGGCTTTGTTCTGTTGTTGTTGTTGTGTTCATGTTCCATATTCCACCTTTAACTTTTCATGTTACTCTTCCCAGTTTCAACTCACTCAATATCAGATGCAGCAAAGCAGCCCCAGAACAAAACAGAGTCTCCTCCATGTTTTACAAGGTACCATGTACGTTTCTTTGTATGCTTCATTTTTATGCCTGTAAATGTAGAACTAATGCATTTTGCCAAAAATCTCTATTTCTGCCACATCCATTTGCCTTTCACCAATTGATGAACATTGACCTTGGAGTTTACGACTAATCTCTCTGGAAGTTGTTCTGAGCTCTTTATCACTCATGTTATCTGTGTCCTCTATTGGACATCCGTTTTCTTCTTGTGATCATGTCCACGGAGGTCAGATTCTGTCCTATTGGACATTAAACTTCTAAATAATATGTGAAGTTACAGGAACATCATGATACAAACAGAACAGTGAAGACTTTTCACATATTTAATAGACAGAATAACTGATTACAAGATTGAAGACATGATACAAATTACAGGACACACCTTACTTTAACACATTCCTCCAGTCACATTATTTTTTATATTTTATACTGGTGCAATCATTTTAATCTGGGCTAGTTTACTTGTTTTGTGTTTTTTCTAATTATTCTGTTGAACCACAATTAAAGATCAATGATTGGAGATAGGCACCACCCCCCTGCGACCCTGAACAGGAAGAAGCAAGTTCGGAGGGAGGAAGGAAGGAAGGAAGGAAGGAAGGAAGGAAGGAGGGAGGGAAGGAGGGAAGGAAGGAGGGAAGGAGGGAAGGAGGGAAGGACGGACGGACGGATGATTAATTTTCCTTTTTTAATTTTCAGTCATTTTGAAGTTAATACTTTTGTCAGTTTTGAGTTGTTCCAGTTACCATTCTGGGTTTTTCTCTCTTTAATGAAAAGTTACAATTAAGTTGACACTTTTTGAATGTTCCAAGCACATCAGTTAATACTCAAATAAAAACTAAAAAACTCACAGGATTGTTGGGAAATCAGTGTCACACAAACTCCACCCAGCACTGCAGCCATTCAATGGAGAAGCCTTTCGCTTTCAATGGTCTAAGCCTGAACCAATCACTGCAAGTATCCATTTGCCCCTCCTACCACCGGCTCTTGGGTCTTGAACCAATCAGAGCAGCCCTCTCTTCCCACATGATTGTGTGCTGCTGTCCATCAACTGCCTCATATATAGTACATGCAAGAAAATGTGGAACAGTTCAATAACTTGTGCTGTAGCCAGGCTTTTGTGCACATATTAGTGTGTGTGTGCACGTGTGGATTAGTAGGGGGAGGAGGGCGAAAGAGTGCATATGGGAAAGCATGCGCTTGTTTATTTATGTAGAAGCAAAGAAAGAATGATAGTAGGGGAGGGTGAGACAGAAAGAGAAAGCAAGGAGGATTGAAAGAGATTTTTTTGGGCTCTTGTATTTGCAAACTGCTGGTTGACTTCCCGCTTGAGCCTAGAGAGGCTGCGTGTCAAAAGAGAGCGAGTCTGCAAGTGTGTATGTCTGGAAGAAAAAAATGCAGAGAGACAGACAGAGAGGGAGAGAAAGAAGGAGGGAGGGAGAGGAACCCGTTCAACCCATTTCAGCAACAACTTTTCAGCCCATCTAGATGAGGTCTCTTCTCGACTATGGAAGCTTTTCCCTCTCGTCTTCTCTGCCATCCAGTCGCCACGGTTTCCTACCTCTGAACTTTTGGCCACACACTATAGGTAAGCATCTCAACCGCTTCTCAAGTTTTTCTTTCAGCTGCACCTCTCAGAAAGCTCTCCTTTACCATTTCTATTAGTCTCTCAACTAAAACTTAAAAAGAGGCAAATCCAGGATGTATCTGAATTTAAAGAATATGTTTTTCAGAAGTGCTGACTGAGAAAATACTTTGATCTTTTACTTGAAGCTTGTTGGACTGGTCCTGCTGTGTGAGTGAGAGAGTTCATTGTACAGTTTGTCCAAAACATTAGGGGAAACTAGAAAAGGGCTGTGTATGAGAATGTGTGGTCAAATAAAGACAAGGAAGCAGACAGAATGTGGAACTGGACAAAAAGGTGTGATTGTGTGTCTACTTTGTTTTTCTAAAACTGGCTCTGAGGGAATGCAGACTGCAGTAACCAGTAGCCATGTTTGACTGGAGAGGAACTGAGCCAGACAGTAGACAAAAGCGAGCAGGGCCGACCAGACAGGGCAGGTCAGCCATTAGAGATTGCAGTGAAGGGGACAGGTCAGCCAGCTGCTGCCCCACTCCACATGGGGAGGGAAGGGGAGGGGAGGGGAGGGGATGGGGGTGATGTAAAGCCTTTAACATGAAGTTAGACTTGGAATGACCATGCTTCGCCTCATGACTCCCACTTTGCGCGCTGGTTTTGCAGCTCTCCACACGTTGAGAACCCCCAGCATGCTTTGCAGGCTGAACAAAAAGGCAGTTGTAGGATGGTGTGAATAAGTTGATGTCATTTTGAGGACATCAGAATTTTTCTCAGTGCTGTTTTTGCTTTTCATTTCTGTACAAGGATTTTGTAAAATGTTTTAACTTAAAAATCACTCGCAACATTCTTGTGAAGAGCGGAACCAGTAGCAAAGGAAATGTCAACGTAGGAGGCGGTTAAATATAGACAGCAATAAAGAGGAAGAATGGGAGAAACAGTCATTTTTACAGAGCTTGTTATTTTCTATTCCTTTTTTTGTTGGTTTCCCCCCCTGACTCACGTGGAGGGTCACTGGGTTTGAAATGGATTTAGTGACAGGAAATGCTGGACATCCCTATTTTTTCTTTTTTGTCGCTTATCTGCTTTTTGTGAAAAGCTCTTAATCCGTGGGGGGGGGTTATAAAATAATGTCAACAAGAGACTAAAATGTCACACTAGATCACAAATGTCTATAACAGCTGCTGTTGCCACAAAAAAACCCTCAAAAGCGATGCGTACTGTACACCCAGTGAATAAACTACCACCTAATAAATCTGAGTTACTATTTGAAAGTGATACAAAGGAAAAATGAGCTCCTTGACTGTTATATGAAGTTAAAAAAAATCACGTCATCTCCGTAGCATTAAAATAAATAGTTCAAAGACAACAAGAAAAAACCTCCCTAGGCTCCCGAAAAAAAGTGTTGCACATCTGTGTCTTTCAGGTAGAGAGAAGAGTACAAGTCATTCTAAAATGCCTGAACATGCAGCGTCTTGTTTCTCAATGACACATATTGAGCCCTCACTACCGGCAGTGGCTGCTCAATGACGTACGCTGCATAACTTCATTCAAACTTCAGACTGATAAACTCCACACAACAAACAGCCTGATGGGAATGATCATTAACATGTTTTGTCTTCAAATGAAGGAAATAAAATAATCTTTCTTATAAAAGCTAAAAAAGTGCAGGTAGCCCGATTCTTCTGAAGACATTAAAGTTCATTTGAAGGTTTGGATGTTCTTTTCAGATTCTAAAATGTCTGCGCAGCATTTTGGAGGCGTGTGTGGTTTAGTGAAATCCAGTATCACTTGCTGATCAGCTGTTGAGTTCAGGGAGGGAACTCCGTGACCCAGGCACCTCAGCTCCTGAGCAGGGGTCTGGGTGAACTTTGGTCGTGGGTTTGGAACAACCACGTTAGAGTCCCTCCACTTTTCTTGCTCCCCTGTTTGGATACCTGGATTTGAATAGAAACCAGACAGCAATGACCCCCATCTACACCTCCCCTCCTCCTCGGTCACCACAACTGCACGGGACAATGAGGATTTGTTGGTGCTCAGCCGCGATCATGCTGACACAAAGCGTACAGCTTCCCAGTCCCCAGCCCCAGAGTCTAGCAAGCCCATAAGCACAGGCAGGCAAGACAACAGCAGGGGGGCCTAGGGTGGGGGTTGAAGGGTGTGTATGTGTGCAGGGTAGTTTGGAGGGGTGGGATTAGCAGACAAGAGCATTGAGTTGGGGGATGGGGCCTGAAATGAACAGGAAATTACTGCCTTTGATGAAGCAGAGGCAGATTTGCTCAGACTGTGTTCCTCCAGACCCCTCTCTCCTCAGCTGTGAAAAAAAAAAAAGTCTGTTTACACAGAAAAATGTCCAAATGTTAAGACCTCGTGTTTCACTGCCCCCTGGATTCTACGGTGTTCTGTTTGGACACAAGTGCTCATCAAACACCAAACTTCCCCAGCACTGCCTGCTGCTGCCTTTCCCTACCGCTCACTCCCCTCACCAGCCCCCTTATCATGTCATGGGAATCCTATTAAGTAAGCTCTGTGTCCATCTGACCCATTTTCACCCACTGGGGAAAAAAGGAAAAAGAAAATCACAGCTCAGCTAATATTGAAGTGGAAGGAGAACACGCACCAAAGTTTGACTTTAGCCACGCACAGAAATCCTTCAGTAGTAACTAAAGCGGTATTAGAGAGTAATACAGGTGAAGGGACGGTGAAAACAAACAGTTCTATGGGACCTTATTGGGGGTTTGAATTGGGTTCAACTCAAATGGCAACATTTAAAACTCCTAAATGTCACAAGTAGAGATTCCTGTTGCTCATGTGTGTTTGTGTTCCAGAGCGTGAGGGCTGATGGTAATGTGTGTTCAGTGAATATCAGGGTCGATTAGAGAGTCTCGTCTGGTCAGGCTGCAGCAGATTAGACAGGCGGAGCGGATACAGGCCGCAGGCTGGTCGTCTGGCGTTCTGACCCACATTGCTCTGATGTGCACGTCACTTCCCATTACAGTGACGATTGGATGCCCCATCAGCTGAGCTTGCTGTGATCTGCATATCTTCCCCACAGGCGAGACCTCACTGCAAATAACCTCACGCTGTCATACACCACTACGAGCAGCCTCACTGCCTGCACACAAAACGTGTTGATGAGTCACATCAAGGCACTGTCGTACTGTTTCTCTGGCCAATGTGATGTGGGTGGGCGGATCTGGCAGGCAAGTACAAAACTGACCTTGATGCTTATTACATTGATAATTAAGCTTCAAAATGTCAAATTAAATAAGCAGAAGCTTGTTATGTGTGTGCTTTAAGCCAAATTTACATCAACCTCCTAAAACAAACATCCAGATTTGGATATCAGTTGACTGTTTACCTGTAATACCACAGCTAACCCTGCTGAGGCAGCCCATTCATGTGTGGATGTAACAAAGGTTGCTTTTCAGTTACCAACCTACGTCCTCAACACCTCTTCAAACATCCCTGCCCTCAACAAGTGAAGCTGAATGAGAGTTAAGTGTTACACATTCTTAACACTGACTAAAATCTGATCTCTCAATGTGACATTTCAACAAGCACTTAGACCAAAAATATGCCTGGCTGCTTTTATGTGCACGCTCTTGTATATAAGAGTAAGAGGTTGGAAGCAGATCTGCAGCTAGATGACAAAGACAGGTCTGTTTGCAGGCCGTCGGAAAAATAATTGGCAGCTATGGAGTGAAAAGCAGGCTCAGCAACAGATAAGGGCTGTGTGAAAAGCTCCACAATCAGCACGGATTAGCAAATGATAAATCATGAGTTCACGCGAGTGAGCGCTGTCACTGCTGGGAGAGCGCTAGAGAGGAGTAGGAAGGAAAGAAGAGATCAGGAGAGATATAGAAAAGAGTGGAAGAAGGATTGTGTGAGGGAGAGAGACTGAATAGTGACGTGGATGTTTTTGATGTAATTCAAGAAAAAAAAACATAATAATACCATCTAACAGGTCAGCAGGAGAGGCAGGCTGCAGGGAGAGAAAGGATGAAAAGAGAGGAGAAATTAAAAGCTCTGCCAACATTCCAGCTAATGCAATCTTCTGCCTGTCAGATTACCTTCTTTAATCCAGAAAGGTTTAACGCCTCTTAGAAATGTGAAAGGAGACATAAATTCAGCAGAGATTTTCTTCTGGCCAAGGAGGGAGGAGAGTTAAGTCTCTGAACAACTCTCTAAAGCACTGGCCTCAACAACTCTGCTGCATGAAGGATCAGCCAATCCAAACTGCTGTGACGTTAAAACTCAAACGGCTGCGACTTATACCGCAGCACTTGTCTGCAACTGAGAATCATGCATTTAAAGCATCCCAGAAAATATCCCACCCTGTATCTGACCGCAATGCAGGGAGCAGTATCCGAGCTCACGTACTTACAGGAGGGCAGAAAGATGAGCTTAACTTTAACGGAAGGTGGCGTTTATCAAGAAACGCAACCATGAAGCATCTCACAGCGCATTAAGGACAGGGTGTTCTGATTGTGTGTTGTTGTGACACGTCTCTCCCCCCCCCCCCCCCCCCCATGCAATACTTTGTAGCTTTTGTCATGTAAAAAAACAACTTATTTTGTATCGCAGAGCGTGTTGGAGGGGAAGGACGACGGTCCTGTTCACACTCAGGGAAAACTAAGTCCTACCACACGCAGTATAGAAACAGAATTTATAAAATGAAAACACATGGGGTTTAAATGTTGTATTGCTCGCTGTGTGTGTGTGTGTGTGTGTGTGTGTGTGTGTGTGTGTGTGTGTGTGTGTGTGTGTGTGTGTGTGTGTGATGAGGGCTGCTGGAGGATCGTTTGAAGTCAGCTTTAACTTCAGCATGAACAAACAGCAGCTTGATGTCACTAACTTACGTTCTGCTCTGCACAGCTCTTTCTTCTAATCCACACCGCTCTAAGGTTGACTCCACCGCTTTCCTTCTGCTCACTTATTTTTGCAGAGGTGCAACTTGGATCAAACAGGTCTGTCGAGCTGTAATGTGGTGCAGAATAACGGCTGATCACTATCCAGGTCATTCCTGGACTGCCTCACCCTGCTGGCTCAGACTGATAACGAAAATATGAAATCAGAATTACCACGTGCGTTTTTTGCTCCTTCGCTTCCTCTGATGCTCTGAGTCATTTCAGGATCTCTCAGCATGACATTCCTCTACTTTCTGGGTGGAGCGGGCACAGTGGACAGAGGATGATGGTAGCACAGGCCCAGCGAAACACAGATCATGATACTCCAACTCAACAGATTAATAACATACATCATGTAGTACAAGAAACTGCTGTACAGTATACACCTTCTATATCTCTGCATCACTCTTAACTAGAGTTTCCAAATAATCAAATATTCTCATCTGAGAGCAGATTGTGAGTGTAACCTTTGTGTAACCTGAGGATGAAGTGCAGGTAAATCTAGTAAAGGATTCCCTCAGTCTGCTTTCTGCAAAGAGAGATGAGGAAACATTCATCAGCCTGAAATGACTAAATGAGTCTTCAGAGAAGGGAAGAGATATACTTCTGCTGTAGGAGAAGTATCAGCCAGCTAGTATCAGACCACCAGGTGATCAGGTGCATCGTGGTTGAGTTCAAACGTTCAGAGCAGAGAGGAGAGCAAAACAAATCCCAGCAGGTAGACCGACGTGTCAATCAGCCTGGAACAGGGTGAGAGTACTAGATGTTGTAAAGAAGATCTAATAAGCTGGGTATATGGGGGGGGGGAGTACAGGCTGAGAGAGACGCTAACAACACAGATAGATGCTGGCTCAGTCACAGTTAAGGATGCAAGTGAATTCAACCCATCCCCCACCCCCAGAGCCTTGGCAGGAAAGTCCATGGCACGTGTAGGCAGGGTGTTTCTAGAAGGGCTTGGCAGTCTGCCTGAAGGAGTTCCTACACTGGAGCAGCGCCGGCCTGGAAGCTGCAGGTTGAGCCAGTCTGGCTTTTCAACAATTACTGATCACTTCATCAACCACAAGAGCCAAAAACACATGAACACGTTCTGTTGATAATCTGTTTGTATCGTGTTTATCAGAGCTGCAGGCTGAATGAACCCACACATCAACCAGCACCGTCTCAAAAACAACTGATTATGATATAAAAGACTGCTGGCTAAAGTAAAACAGACCAGGAAAAGACAAGGACGAGTCTCAGCTGGGACAATTTGATCATTTTGAAATCAGGAAATCAGTTTCCATCCCAGAGATGAATATTTACAGCACATAGTGCTTTAGTACCAAGTTGTCATTGTTCTCCAACACTTTTTATATCTAAATGTATTTGCTGAGATATCCCAGTTATATTCCCGTGTAAATGCAGGTAATAAACCGTGACATTGTGACAGCTACATGTCATGCTCTGTGAACTTCCTTTAATCAGATATTAAAATGTCTGATGTGAATGAATCAGTAGAAGTTGAGGAGACTGTTGATGGGACTTGCAGCTGGTACGGAGGACAACAGGATTTAAAGGGTTAATCTGATGGAGTTTACCCATGAGGAGGATCAACCACAGCACAAGTGATTTGACAGATTTAAAGCCTGTTTATACTCACATCAGAAGATTGTTCACTGTACCAGCAGGCTTATGATAACAGCTGTTAGGAGGCATGATGGGAAACTGTGATAGTGAATATGCTGTTATCTCCCTGCCTGCACCGATACCGATACCGATACCGGTATCAGGTATCAGGTATCAGGGCAGATATCATTCCAATGTACATGTAACTGATACCGTGAACCGATACTTAACATTTGGAAACTGCAATAATTTCACAGAAAATGTTTATTTTTCACTTCAATTTTTAGTTTTCTGGTAATTTTATTTTTTTTTATCAAGTTCACCATCATTTGTTGTAACAAGCAGAGAAGAAAATAAAACCCGTCTGCCAATTTATTCTATTTTTGTGTGGTAGAAGTATCAGCATTGGTACTCTGTATCTGCAAGTACTCAGATCTAAGTACTGGTATTGTATTGGTTTGAAAAAAGTTGTATCATTGCATCCCTAATTATTAATTATTATTATTATTATTATGAAGGAAACCGTTTCTTCTGGTCTTGAACTCTAATCCAGGGGTTGTAAGACAGTATTTCCTATTTGAGACTGTTAAATTCACCAGAAGTCTCTCCTAGCTGACTGAGCTCGAGCCTAACCAGAGGGAAACAGGATGTACTACACGGACTTCCTCACATGAAACCGCAGTCTCTTAAGGTGTTGAACTGAGAACAGATTCCCACTGTTCTGAGAACAGATTTTCACATATCCACTAGAAACCTGCAACCTGATCATTAAACAGAAGAGGGTTTGCTTTCAAGGTTTATTCAGAGGTTTTTTTTTTATCTCCAATCATAATATAAGCGTACAAATCTGAGTCCATCTGTGTTTCATTGGCCTTTTTCCAGGCAGGATGGCGTCCTGGCTGCAGACCAGCCAGATATGCAAGGCAACACAACAGAGTACACTATGTGCTTCTCATTGTCCAACCCCTGGAATGTGCTGACGACGCAGGGTTCACACTGGTTCAGTCACACTGTTGCGCTGCTGCCTCAGGCCCCGTCAGGCTCTTATGCTCACCCAGCTATTTTTGCATGTTACACTTTTGCGAGTTTGTCAGTTATGCAAAGTTTCTGGGGACCTCGCCAGCGGTGGTATTATCAGGAAACTTCGACGTGGAAGCACAGCCACGCCTCAAACAGATGAATGAGTCAGTGTGTGTGTGTGCAGGCATACAGTTCCCATAACTTCTCCCAAGAGCAAAGAGAGCGGAAGTTGGCTCAGTCAAAAAAAAATGGGGTGAGAAAAGCTCAGTGTGTCTTGGGCAAACAGCCAAATGTTACAAGTGACAAGGAGGAAAGTCGGAGAAGCCCCGACCAGAGGCACTGAAAACTTACTTCACACCTAGTCTATGAAAGGAAAGATCTTATTTATTATTTAGAGAGAAAAGGTTCCATGAAGGTGGTAAAATATAATATAAAATAAAATAAAAATCATTTTTAACATTCTTACTGTTTGACTGACACCTTGTTGGTTTTTGGATCAACGTTAAAAAAAGAGAGAGAGGATGGTAATAATTAAGTTCTTCCACAGTCAGTGAACTGTGTCAAAGCAGAAGAGTGAATCGTGCTCTTCTCTTCACAAAGTGATCATTTATTATGTAAAGAGCAGGACAGTGTGGCTGCTTCCTGAGAGCTTGTCAAGTAGAAATACACTGAGCAGAATCCTGCACAACTCAACAATCAGCATCATGTTTTTCACCATTTTTCAAAACAGGTTTCAACAGCTCCTCAAATCAAAGTCTGAAACCAGAAAAGTGCCTGAATTTAATGTGAGAAGAGGATGCAGAGTAAATGAGAAGCGATGTTCCAAATCTGTGTTTTACTGTTGAGGGAAGCAGGCGGAGTGGAGACAGACAGACAGGGAGCACATTAATAAAACATGACTGCATGATTTTCCAACCTCAAAGAGATGAACACAGGAAGACAGAGTCCCAGAGCTGCTACAGAGGTTCAGCGCCGGGTAAAGAGAAGAGTAACCTCTAACTAGCTCAACACTGCAGTGCACTTGTTTAAGCTGTGGGACACGGCGGCATCTTCTGATCATACATGTACCAAGTCACTTCTGTTGTCTTCTGTCCTTCTTGCTGCAGGCTGAACGTGTAAGGGAACTTGGGCTCATCTTCAAAGGATGAGAGCGTTCACAGCTTTGCAGAAGGACACGACAGTGTTCACCGAGTCAAACCTTTGCATCATCACCTCATCTCTCCACGCTGCGTCTCATTTGAGTCTTCACAAAAACAAGATGGTAACACATCCTGGCATGGAAATACTCCACATGGGCCACAAATACACAAGTACACAAAATAAAACACACATCTGTCTGTTTCACCCTTTGTATTAACCTGAAGCAGCAAACTGACATGTCTGATAGCGCAGCAGCCTGCAGACATGAAACCATGTTCAGACCAGAACTACAGATCATCTTTGTGACTTGGTACTTATATTTTAGTCATATGTTGCATGTTTTCATTCTAATCAACATTTCAAAGACCTTCTGTCAGTCTAGTGTCCGCGAGGAACATTCAACGCTGTCGGTGAGTTTGTGCTCGAACAAAAACCATCGACCGTTGACTGTACCCTGAGAGACACTGCAACATACCGACATTCAAGGAGTCACTCAGCTCAGAGCCACCGCCTGCAGTCTGGATCCAGTCAGGATCCAAACCGTGACCACCAGCTTGTCAAGCAAACCCCAGATCAGCTGTTCCACCGGAGGCGCTCATCCCTAAGGCTGCAATAAACATTCATTGCTGTCGGTGGGTTTGAACAAAAATAACTCACTGATCAATGAATGCAGACTGCGGTTCAAACACTCCTGATGCAAACAAAAGATAAACTAAGGTGTCTGGATCTTTATGGACTGCCAAATACACGGACAACAACTGTTTTGTTCTTTTTTGTTGTTTTGCATTATTCTTATGCTCATGTTTATAGAAATGTCTGTAAAAGTCATTTGATGCTCAAAGACACATTTTCTTTGTGACACACTTGGAGAGAAACAAAGAAAAAGTACCAGCTGAACTTCTGGCTTCACTAAAAGATGGCAGGTAAGTCCAGAAAACATTGTTCTCTCTGTTCTCGCTTTGTTTGCAACTGAAGTCCGTCTATAGCTGTCCTCACTGCTCAATCTAAAATCTGACAAATAAAAAAAAAAAAGAATGTAAATTGCTCACACCTGCTGAATTTCATAGGTGTGTTTGTGCCAGCATATAATTAGCACCATATGTTTGAACAAATCTGATGCTGAGAAGGAGCCGACAGCGGGTGCAAATAAAAAAACTGTAAAACTTTAAAAAAACAAGTGCTGTAGATTCTCAAGGACTCTGGGCCAAAGTTTGATTTGGAGCTTTCCTGTTTAGAGGTATGATGCATTAGATGCATTAGATGCATTAGAGTTCCAGTAAAAATAAGAGTTTCTTTAGACCTTTAAATGTTGGAAAACAATTAAGCCTAACCAGATTTTACTATCCAAAAGTAAATGGTTTTGTTGCAGCCCCCGTTACCTGAAACAGGCATGTTAAAGGTGGTAAAGAGGATTTTGTAGCAAATTTAGATGTTAAATTTACTTTAAAGTCATTTTATCAACTTTTTAGCGTTTGATGGAGAGTAAAAAGAGTAAAGACATCAGAGTGAAGACATGTGGACAGTATGACCTCCAGCAGTCTGAGACTATAGCAGCATAACTAAAGGGATGGATCAGGACAGTTTTAAACCTTTCATGGAGCAGCCGGCCAACCAAAATTACCCCAAGAGTTCATCAGCAACTCATCCAGGAGGTCAAAGACCCAGAACAAGATCTACAGACCTGCAGGTCTCACTCACCTCCGTTAGGGTCAGAGTTCATCATTTAACAACAAGAAAAAGTAACTGGATTTAATTAATTAATTAAAGCAATAAGCAAAGAAGAGCAGGACGATGTCCTTATTATCTGAAGTTGTTGCTGCCAAAACAGCAACAACCAATTATTAGATTTAGGGGACAATTACTTCTTCACAGAGAGTTAAGGTGGTTTGATATGAATATGAATTTATTATTTAAAAATGACATTTAGTATTTTGGTCAGATTTGTTTGCTTTTTTTAAATCACACAAAACAGAAGAAAACTATAAGAGGGCAAATATTTTTTACAGTGTTACACTGTGAGAGGTAGTTAGTTACAGGACCCAGGAGATCTGTTAGGACCTGGTACACACCAGATGTATTAAAACTTAAACTCTATAGAGGGTATATCTAATTATCTCAATCTGTTCACCTCTTAATAAATAAATAGTTAAAATCAACTAGTTCTGTTCATTTTTACATTCAACAAAACCTTTTACTAAAAGATGCATCAAACACATTATTATTCATCATTTCTCATTAAAAGTTTGGATGACTTTAACTTGTTCCACCTGTATTAGTCCCATCTGGATCTATTTTACATTCTAACATTCAGGAATAATTACAGCATATTTTAGGGATTGTGTGAAGTATGACCGCTGTGCCTCTTATTTCATATTTGACTTTTAATTTCAGTTTCTAATGGTGTCAGTGGGTTTGCTGGCAGAGCAGGTTCCACGTGTTGGGCCTCAGCGTTTTGCCTTAAGCAAGCTTCCCACCATGACCCAGATGTTAAATTCCACAACTTCTCTCTGATTTTCCATCACGAGCTGCAGCCCTCTGCACTGGATTCACTTCCTGTTTGTTGCCTGCACAATTGCACAGGCTAGACATCCTCGACTTCCTGTTAAGATGTCAAACAGTCTAAAAATAATAAGAAATCATCTCGTCCAATAACTATCAAGCAGCTGTTCTTCCTCCATCCTGATATTAAAACAACTCCTACTTTTCTATGTTACTTCCAGAATACTTGGTACAACCCTGTTTGTAGGATCACATATTGCACATTTACTGTAATTCAGCTTCAAATTACTCTTATTCAAATATATTTGATTTCTAAAAAGGGAAAAGTAACAATGATGAAGTCTCATTTCCTTGTTTCAGTGTGACACTGGAGCAGTTAGAATCATATAGAAATATTCCGCTGGTAACTGTCCTGTAAGATCCTGTTAACACGCAGAAAGTTTCCAACACTGATGAGGTCAAACTAAACTCATTTATTTACAGCTGCAGTGTCTGAGAAAACAACTTTCATGTGCTTTAAAGTGAAAAAATTATCTGTTTCCTTAAATCTGCAGTATTTTTAATCTTTATGAGGAAATAATCTATACATGAGATTCCTCCAGCTGTGTATACAGCAGCATATATGGTTTGATACATTTAGTGGAGTTTGGCCACAGTGTGTGTTTATCCCTGTGGAGTTGGGCTTTGTCATCATACACTGAAGTTATAGGAACTGACACTGGAACAGCATGACCCACTTCTCTCTGACCTGGAAACACTCCGCAGGCTGACCCCGAGTCTAACGCCAACGCAAGTTGCATCAAGCGAGAGAGAAAGCGACTGTGAAAATAGGCTAATCATGAATTATTAAAATGATAAAGCACGGCGGTCAGCAGCAGCTCCTAAAACACTCTGCCATATTCGTGCCATTTTGAGCGTGCAAACGGCAGGAACACCCACGGGAGGAGAAAAGAAAAGTTAAATGAGAGGAAATGGATATGAGTGGGCTTTTATTTGTATTAATAACCCATGTATATGTAAGTTTCCCCTCAGTAAAGTACTTTCCTCAGGCTAACAATGAAATTCCTATAAAAATATAACGACTGAACAAAGGAGGACTCTATATGGAGTCAAGTGTTTGACTGCTATGCAGTGGAAAACAAAGGACTGGTGATGTTGAATGACTTCTGGATGAAGCCATGAAGTTGCCTGGTTTTATGTGAGGACATGTACTGGACTCAAGCCAAGTAGTTCCATATGGGTGTTGGGTTCAGGGGGTCCAGCTGGCTTTTGGTTGAAAACATCTCCAAGAGGTTCAACATGGATCTGCTGCCCCCTTGTGGTCTGAGTTATGAAGTACATCAAGAGGACTAACATTTATTACTAAGGAAGGGTAACGTAAACCAACTAATTATCACATTCTAAATAAATAACAATTTCAGAACAATAGAGACATTTATTTGTAAATAAAAATCATTTTTAGTGGAATAACCTTACAGGTATAAATTCATTTCATACTGTAATGCACTTTTATTTGGCAAACCTCAAAAACATCTTTCACACCTTCAATTGGTCCAGAACGCTGCAGCACGGCTTCTGACAAACACCAAAAAAAGAGATTTCCCCCATCCTGGCCTCTCTGCATTGGTTGCCCGTAACTTACCGCGTACATTTTAAGATTCTTTTATATGTTTTTAAATCTTTAAATGCTCTGGCCCCTCCTATCTTTCGGAGCTTCTCCAGCTCCATGCTCCAGCTCGCCCCCTTCGGTCGGCTGAGATGGTGCTGCTGAAGGTGCCACGGTCTCGCCGGAGGATGTGGGGGGACAGAGCATTTTCTGTGGCGGCTCCGAGGTTGTGGAACCTGCTACCGCTACAGATTCGACAAGCCTCGTCTCAACTTAAAACCTACTTGTTTGCCTTGGCTTTCCCCCCATCTTGAGCCTTTCTATCTTTGTCATGTTATTTTATGTCTTTGTTGTTATTGTTCATATATGTTTAATGTTTCACATTCTTTTGTGGTGTTTTTATCTGTTTAACTTTGTTCAGCGCTTTGTATCAGCTGCCGCTGTTCTTAAAGCGCTATATAAATAAAGTTGACTTGATGGTTATGATCCGTCACCTAACGGTTCCATCCAGGGATGAAACATGTAGAGATACAGTAATAGTGAGTGAAACCACTCAGAGGCCAAACTGCTAATGATTAACCATGAAAAGAAACAGCCAATAAAGTACTCAGACACCCCCACTGCAGCTACTGGTTGTTGGGAGTGCAGGTCAAAGAGGAGTGAAAGGTATGTCACATCCACAAGTCAACTAACATGTCAATGGAGGAGGAGCCAAGAAGACTAAACACATCTCAGTACGGGTCACACAACAACTCTGTAGACCTGAAGTCCCCTCAAACACCAGGACAGGCGTTTGTTGGATTAACTTACTCATCAGCTTGTTTTCAGGATCAACTTCAGAAAAAGAAAAAAAAACTGACAGCAGAAACTTGTTCTGTCTCTAAAAGCTGCCTTGTCCATGTTATAATAAGAGAAAATATTTTACATCCCGATTGACAAATATTTAGGGATTTTAAGTCCAATTCAAAACTGAAAACCTAAAAATTTACTGAATTTGAATCACTTATTGAAACTGAAATGCTTTTAAATTGAAAGGAATTTCAATTAATCAATTTATTATGTGCTATTTGTGAACAAATCAGCAGTCCAGGCACACTGGAATCATGTAGATCCCAGAGTCATAGTAAAAAGTTAATATAGGACAATAAATAAAGATGAAGTAATATAAATATATAAATCATATAATAAAGTTTGGTAATGTAACATAAAAAGAACATGATATACCACATCTCACAGGACAGGAATAGGAAGGATTTAGGAATAAATCATTTAATCCAATGTGCAATCTGAAATTAACCACGTTGTAAGAGATCTTTTGGGTAAATATAAACATTTTAGACAGATAAAAAGCACAAGGCTAAACAAAGAAACTGATGTAAAGAGCTTTTAAAGTTTTAAACAGACACTTCAGCGCGGTCACATCTGTGTCCAGGACACCAAAGATTTACAGCCCAATGAAGCTCCAATCAATACCCAATAAATGACCATCTGAAGCTTTTTAATGGTATGTTCCAAGTTTTGGGAGACAGATTCAGATGGAGGCCTGGTGAGCAGGGTGTTATTCAAACTTCATATCTTTATTTTAAGGTCTCTAAGTTGAGGTGATAACTACATGTGTAGACTTAGTGATGAAAACAGCTGTTGCCAGCCAGTATTTGGGCCTCTGACCTGGATTTTTGGTCACTGAATGGAAGTTTGTGAATTCCCACCCTTGTCAGAGCATTTACAAGCCCTTGGAGTCCAGCTTCAGCCCCCCTTGACCTCACCATCACCCTTGCCCAGTGCATGCACCGCGGCATCTTGGGAGCAGCACAGGGCCAACAGAGAGGGAGAGAACAACCCTGGCAGCAAGCCCACCTCGTCAAGTTTACAACCCAATCAGGCGCTGCCTCATAAATCCACGCCTCCTCCTGAAATCAACTAACAATGCTGTCCATTCAGTGTGTGTGCAGGTTTAATAGTTCCTCTCCAGCTTCCTTCCACTGCCTAGCGACACCAACCCCCTTCTACTCCTCCTCCTTTCTCCTCTTACAGGTTTATAAAGGGAAGATGAGAAAGCACAGTGGAAGAGAGCTGCACACAATCAGATCAGCACAGTGTCACCACGAGGTCAGGTGCTTCTGAACTGTGTCTGACCTCTGACCCTCTCCACAGTGCCACCTGGTGCTGCTATGGCACCCAGAGGAGTCTCAAATGAACTTCATCTGAACCTGGAACTTAACATTGGACCACTACCTAACCCCTGGACTCTCATCCAACTTTCTTCTGGGCAAAATTATCATTAATTGGGAGATTTTTCTACTTCTGTTTGAAACACAAACATATTTATAGGAAATTACTGTCATCACTGAAGAGATTTTTACTATTTGAGAGAGAAACAAACATTTTGTTCTCCAGCAGGTTTTAATGCAGCTTGGTTGAAACAGATCGAGAGGTGAGATCCTGCTCAGCAGGAGAGTTTAGGTTTATTGGTGAGTTTATACTCCCCTCTTGTGGATTGGACAGCAAATCAGAACCTGTTGATTATCTGATAATCTCTCCATTACCACAAGATGGCGCTGTTTGTCTCATGACATTAAACAGCAGGCATGAAAATTCAAGCACATTGTTTCATGACCAGTGAACAAGTTATGGTCTTTATCAGTGCTGACATATTTACAAAGAATGTAGCAAAAACATTTTATAACAAATTTTTAAAAAACAACAAAATTAATGAGGATTTACTTCCAAAAAGCAAATAAATGTTTGAACTCACCCATGCTGTCGTGTTCACAGTCCAGAGGATTGTCACTGTACAAACCTGGTGGTACACAAAGAAAAATTAACTGTTACACAGAAAAACTCTGTTTTCATTCAGTTTGTTTACTGGTTATTTGGGGGCGGGGCCTGTTTTAATCAGAGGAATATCTCAGCAGACAGATGTTTGATATCAGGGTCTGTGTTTTCAGGTCCCACTCTGAGTAAATATGTACAGTTGAGTCATGTTGGATAGAAATGAGTTTCCATCATTACCCAGAATGCCTTGTCCCATTAGGACCCTTAACCCTGGACCCTTACCACACTAATCCTACATTTACAGTAGGTCACACATGTAGGTGCCATGAGGTGCATCCACACACACGTGCACGTAAATAAATCTGACAACGATACTTTCCTTGGTATCGCAGCTGCGTTGATACTCAGGGTTCCTAATCATGTTCAAACATTAAATCACATGTGTGTTCCTGGTAACCATCACTCAACCAGGTATCAGGCTCTAACAGACTGAATCCTGTCCAACACTACCTGAACGTCACCATCATCAGTGTTTTTAGACTTTGGAAAGAAGAAAGTCAGGAGTTCATGAGTGTCTTTCTTTTACTCTGTTGAACAACAAGCAATTTCAGATTTTCAGTATTTATTCAAACTTCTGTTGGTTCCAGTTTATTTAAAGGAACATTGTGGGTTTTTCTTCAAGACATCTGTACATCATCTATAAGCTGTCGAGTGAGGAGACTTGATACAGCACAATAGAAAAACATCTGGCAGAGTGGTGGGTGGTCAGTACTCTCTAGTAGAACCTCCAGGGACCCTCGCTGTGCGACTATGATGTGCTGTAGTTCCAGCTCATGAGAGATGTCCGTGCCAGGACCCACTCAGTGGTGTCAGTTTTTACAGCCATGTAGGTTCAATGTGGTACATGAACCAGTGCGCAGATGGCTGGGGGGGGGGTGATGGAGGTGAGTGGGTCAGCTGGATGATACCACAGACTAAGTCAGGTGGTTGGTCAGTGTAATGGCGTTCAGTAGGAGAGAAGATGAACAGCACCAAGTTAGTTTGTTTAGAATGAGTCTTCTTGAGTTTTGGCTCCGCAGACAAACTCAACGCTGCAAAGAAAAACTAAAACTATACAGCAGCAGCTACTGATTCATTAAGATGAGCTGTATGTTCTGATGTCATTCTATCTTGTTCATTCACTCAGATGACTTGATCAAATCTGAATTATGTCTAGAAGACCACTTTCAAGCACGTACGTGCACAAAAAGACACACAGTTTAATGCAAAGTGCCAAACTTTAACTTGGTTCTGGAAGTTTTTCTTTCCAAGTTATTTATAGTGTTTTATTATAAACACACAGTTGATTTATTTTCCTAAACTATTTTGTATGTTATTAATAAATTCTACAGAAAAACATTAACAGACTAAGAAAAACACTTCTAATAAACTTCTATATTGTGACTTTAAACTGGTCCAACTTTACTCCAAATAAAGATCCAAACAGATCTACAGATAAGATGGACCACACTGTCCAACATAACATCTGACTCCCAATCTGTCCTCTTCATATTGGTTACCCTCCTCGCACTAGAGTTATATTTTATACCCACTTATTCCTCCTTCATCAGCAGCCAGACCATCTGTGTGGCCCCCGAGTAACCACTTCTCACTTACATGGCGCCTGGCGGGCTCCCTCACTCCTGTCCAGCTCCATCTAAAGAATGGGACATCAGTGTATAAAGTCCTCTACAATACCTCACTCCCCCCACTTTGTGTCAGTGTACCTCTGTGCTAACAACAGCTGTAGACCCCTGACCCGACACACGCCAGCTGCCCCTTCCCCCCCCACCCCCTCCTCCCTCAAACCACAGTCAACAGCAACATATGTTCTCCCTGGAGCAAACACCAACAGACACGTGCCTCGGTCATCCTACCCCTGAACAGGGATACACTTATATGGACATGTAACACACATGCTACTAGAACAAATGCCCCCCCACCCCACCCCACTAACAACACAGCTGCAACACAGAAGACTAGTTAATCTGTAATTGTAATTAATTTATACATTTTATTAATATTCAGCTTTTTTTTATTTCTGTGCTTTAAGTATTAAAATAAGGAAACAAGAGGATGTTGATGTGTTAAACCAACTTCATTTACTTGTACATTACAGTTAAACACAATCGCTCCTAAAAAGGTGAGACATCGTGTACAGTGTAAATAAAAACAGAAGCATTTATTTACAAATCAAATAAACCTACATTTTATTTCCAACAGAACAAATGAAAATGGAAATATTTAAAAATTTTTAGAAACTATTAGTTCATTTGTAAAAGTTTTTTTTTTTTTATCACAAAAGGCGTAAAAAGGAATTAGCTGAATATCTGCAGCTGATTAGGTTAATGGGTAACAAATCAGAGAGGCAGAGTCTCTCAGATGTAAAGGTGGGCAGAGGTTCATCAATCTGCAACAAACTGCATCTCAGATTGTAAAGATTTGGATTTGTGGGTCCGGAGGCGGCACTGAATTAAAAACAGACCTGATTCTCAACCGGACATCACTGCATGGACTCAGAACCAGATAAACACAGCTGACATGAACCATCTGACTGATTTGTTGTTTCTGTTCTGTAGGGAATAAAATATGTACTACTATGTACTACTATACAATTTTAATTGACATTTTAGAGTGTCTTAACGTTCTTGAAACTAGGGCTGGACGATATGAGTTAAAAATAAAATCTCAGATTTTATTGTTCTTAATTTGATTTATGATTTTTTTTCCTATTTTCCCACCACTTATTAAGGAAAGCAACAAGTATAAACTGTAGACAACTTAAAGTGACGGCTTCTGTGTTCGCTCTCCCCCGTGCTGCTTCCTCTCATATGCAGTACCTTGTGTAAACGACTTGGCTACAGTTAGCAGTTTTTAGCTTAAGTTTGTTGGTCACTGCGGTGTTTGTTTGTCTCAGAGGGACGGATGTTTTTCATGTTCAACTGGATGCCTCTGTTTCAGGTGTTAAAATGAGTTTGTGGTGCTGCCGTCTTTGACTGCGATGGGCTTTAGGTAAATGTTGCAGCGTGGGGTCTCGTGCTGCACGTCTGTTGCAGTAAACTATGTGAAACTAACGCTACGGAAACTCCACAGAGCCAAAAAGCATCCCTACACATAAACTCAATTTATTTTTTAAATCGCCCACAACAAAAAAATGTGAATTTTATTAATCGATTTATCACCCAGGTCTACTAGAAATCAGGGTTGGAATTGGTTTTTAAACACATGATACAACTTTCTCAGTTTACCTAAATTCTGTGTTAAAAACTTGTTCCCACATACTGGAGATGACGTCTAACAGACAGTTTGGACTTTGTCCAGAATAATGGTCTTTTCAAAAGTCCAATGTGGAAACTTTATTTCAAGAAACAGTGTTTGTTGTGTTACTGATCACTGTTGTCAAGGGTCTACCCCACGTTTCAATCACCTTCACATAGCAAATTAATAGAGAATATTTCTGTATGTTTATGCTGTGAGCTGGAGTTACAAGTCAAAACCAGTTGAGAAAACATTCAAAGGACCTCGTTACTGCTCTAGTATCAAAGTTTCTATGAATCTAAACATGCTTTCAGCATATATTTGAACATAAGTTGCTACACTGGCTGGTAACAGTTAACAACTGTGTTTAGAAGTTCTGCACGTGTCTGATTAGATCATCAATAAGGAACAAATGAGTAAATATTTAGGAGTTAGACAATTTCTGAAATGACCAGTGTCCAGAAGGACACAGTGTTGAATGACCTTTCAACACATGGTCACAGTAAGTACAAGGACACACCGTCAGTCCCACAAATCATTTAGTAATTTTCTCCATGTTGTTCTCTGGTCAGCTCTTAATTAGGTTTCTGGAATGAGAGTAAAGCTTCTCATCACTGATAATGGTCCGACAGCAGAGAAGAATGAAGCCTTCAAGTGTGTGGTCTCTGTAGCTAATCCTCATCACAGCTTATTGACCATCATAGCCCGAGGCTGGAAAGGCTTCTAGCAGCAGCCAATACAGCCGGAGCTTGCTCCATAGCCCATTGTGTGCTGACAAAGAAAGGCTGCATCTTTAACCTTTCACCTTTAAAACCTTTGCAACCTCCAGCACAATCAGCTCACCATCAAAACAACACCCCCCCCCCACACACACACACCTTCCCCCCTCATGGATCAGGACATGCTTTGCATTCTAGCAGCAGTGTTTACGACTCAGGTGTCCAATACTGTATCAGCACCTCTAAGCTCCTGCAGGTAAACTGACCAGGAGTGGGTTGGAGGTGTGAGATAGTGACTACTTGATGTTTTTTGTTTTTTTTAAAACAACTGGTTTGTTCAGGTTCTAAGCAGTTTGCACAAGATCTGAAGCCTGTTTTATCTGGTTGGATAATCACTGCCTGTGGAGCCGCGCTCCAACTGTCACAGTCCAACCCTTTCAAAGGGCCACTGACTGCTTAAGGTCTCTTCTAACCTTACCAAGCAAAAACAATTAGTCAATTAGTGATTTGTGTATCGACATCAAAATCTTTACGTGGACCATGTCCGTTAATTTTTCCTGTTGGATCTGAGTGACTAGCTACGTTTACATGCGCCAAATTTCCCCAATCTGATTAAAATCTTGGTCGATCTGAATTCCCAAATCCCTGTTCACGTGGACACTAACTGAAATGATCTGATCATGCCATGAGTACACATGCACCAAGCACTCAATCAGGTTAAATGAGTTGAGCATGCGCACAGCGAGTTGTCTTTCCGGGGGAAGAAAAAAAAGTAAACAAACTCCGTCCTTTCTGCACGTCTTTCCCGCCCCATCGTGTGCTCGAGCTGACTCACGTTATCCCCAATATGGACCTTCTGCGGGTGATTAACTTTATGTTTGGGTTTTTACTGGTCGCATTAACCAAGCTAGAGGCTGAATACATATTACTACTGCTCCTCCACCACAGGAGAGGAGAGCAGGATGACAGGATGACTGCACCAGCAGACCACTTCTGTTTACTTCCCGCCATGTTTTCTACTTGGGTCTGCGAAAGCGGAAAGACGTCACGCTGAAGTTGTACGCATGCGCAGTGGGCTCTTTTCACCCTTTCTTTCCTAATGGGTGTATACATGCACGTCTATCTGAATGAAGATCAGACAAAACCACCCCTCTAGATCGGAAGTAAATTTCTTTCGGATCAGGCTGCATCGGATCAAAACATTCTGATTGACATGTTTACATGACGTCTTTTTTATCCGATTGGACGTTTATTCCGATTAAATGTGCCCATGTAAACGTAGCTATTGTCTGCCAGGCAGCCAGTCAGGTGCAGTAAGAATTTGCTAAATGGTGGTTAAATTGTGACATAATCTGTATTAGAAGTATCGTAAGAATAAACTTATTATAGTCTTTGAAAGAATAGATGATCATTTGCTATGATTATCTGTGGCAGCAGTGATACAGTATGTTCATGAAGCTGCAGACAGCTGACCAGATGTTTAGCTTCTCACTGTACTGTCCACAAACAGCTGGCAGAAAACTAACTCAGTCTTGTTTCAGTCCTCACCAACACACCTGACCAACATCAGTTAGTGCTGTTTACAACCATTTCAGAGACAAGCGCACACCAATGAGACTTCACTCTGATGAAGACAGAGACAGAGTCTGGATCAGTGGGTTTCTTATGTGAGCAGCAGCAACTTTAAAACAGTCAGTGTGTTTCATTTACCTTGTAAATCTGCATCACTATCTGATATAAAAGTGCTGTGTGTTATTTCAAATTAACTTCATCCTCCTCCACCGTGTACTCTCTCATGTACACACCTAAACCAGCGTGCCACAAAAGATCTATGTAGTTGTGTTGTCAGGTGATAAAGTTTGGACAGGTATGTGGAGCTGGATGAGAGAACAAACAAACTCTATGATTGGCCTGATAACAGCTGATCACTGTGATGATCCAAAACCTTTTGTTCATGTTCTCGGATGCGTCTTTGACACTAAATCCGTTTGAAGGAAGATGATCACGGCTGAGATAGTTAAATATTGGAACTGGAGTCAACTTGATTCCTCTTATAAGCTGAACTTAATCTCATCTGAGTGTAACAACGCTTTTACAAACTGTTAACAATGTTAGTGACAGTAAAATACAAAGTAATGTATCATCAAAACACCAGGAAACAAATTAAAACCGACAATGACTCGATGTCTCTTACTGGAATGATACAAAAATGATTTACCACTTTTATTTACAGTAAACAGAGTTCATATGTGTACACAACAAGCTGTTACTGTCTGCAGTTTCTGCTTGTCAACTGCTAATTTAGCATCTAAGCTAACATGTGCTTCTGGTCAAGACTGAAGATCAAGTCCTCAGAATCATGTCAGTTCCATGTTTTACCAGACCGACTCATTGCAACGCTGTTTCTTTTACTTTAAAATAACCACCAAACTTTATATGTTTAGCATTAGTAACAACATCCTCCAATTTAAACCACAACTTTCTTATTAATCAGAATTTCAGGTAAAGATATTCAGTTCTTCCTGTCCAGAATGAACGCTGTCAGTTTCTGAAATAGAATTCTTAATAGAAGAAACTCACATTTTTAGATACATTCAATGTTATTATTACTTGTATTAAGTCCTAGTTCAGATAAATGAAATGAAAAACTATTCCAGACATCTGTAATTTAATCCTGAATATCCAACAGTACATCTGAACTAGTACTTTGTTCATGTTAAACAGGAACAATTATAATTTTACTGATAACTTTACTCTTCTTTATATCTGCATTAATATTGTTAACATTTATAATGTAACGTCCTCCATCAGTAAAACTTTCAGATATTTAGAATTCATAATAAACAAAAGAAGATGTGGTGATTGGTACCTGGAGAAAAAAAAGATCGCCTGGCCGTTGTGTCCTTGGGCAAGACACTAAACCCACTTTGCCTGTTTGGTTGTGGTCGGAGGGTCCGATGGCGTCTGGCAGCCTCGCCTCTGTCAGTGTGTGTCCCAGGACAGATGTGGTTATAACATGTGTGTAGTTTATCATCACCAAACGTGTGAGTGTGTGTGTGAATGGGTGAATGACATACTGTAGTGTGAAGTGCTTTGGGGGTCGTAGGACCGGAATAAAGTTCTATACAAGTACACAACATTTACCATTGTAGGCAGAGTGATATCTGAAATGTTCACTTCAGAACTGAACCGTGTATTACAGATCTTATAGATATCTGTAATATATTAACACATGTACAGCCTGCTAATTAACAACAACAGAGCATTGTCCAGTTGTTTATGACACACAGGGTCAAACAATTATTTCTTACCTCTGCCAGGAGCTAATGTTCATCAGTGTTGGTTTGTATCTGGAGTTCGATCCAGAAGAAAAACACGTTACAGAAAAGGGGATTTTCATGAATAACTACTGAACTAATAATGAGATCAATGTCAATCAAATTGTTAAAAAACAACTGTTAAAAGATGTTTATTGTTAAAGGTGGCATATGGAACATTTTCATTAAAAGCTATATTTAGAACAAAATAATTCCTCCACGGGGTGTTTAGAGGGTTGTAGAATGAAAATACAGCATTTCCTTTAAAAATTATATTTGAAGTAAAATATTATAAAATATTAATTTTGACGGGCATGACGTTAGCATTTTGTTTATATCTACCAGCCAATAGCTGGCAGAGCAGCAGGCACCATTTTGGGTTGTCTAATACTGTAAATACTCCAACACAGTGAGGCTGGTACTGTGGAGTCTGCAGGTCAAGCAGCTGGAAGCACCGGGGACATGTGGTGATTATATACCTTATTTGTTTGCCATAGGGGGTTTCCCATGTGAGGAGCAAGTTCTGTGTGGAAACATTTTTCAGTAGCTACTAAGGCCACTGTTTGGACTGGAAGACACACCACGGAGGATTTTATTGCTTTTTTTAATTTTATTGGATAAGTGGTCCATGCAGGATGGTGTGTGAGGAGGACAGAGGATCTTAAGAGGGACTGCAGGAAGTTTTGGAGCTGCAGGACAATTGTGAACTCTTTGCCACGGACTGAGCTACAAACGGGGGGTGGGGGGTTAACGGCACCCAGATGCCTGAAGGCTTTGTGCTGTGTTATTCTGTTCCAAGTTCCATATACCACCTTTAAATATGTTTTCATGCTCAAAGAATCAGATCAACAACAAAGGTGAGACTGTTATTTTTGGTGTAAATCACAATAAGTTGAAACTGAGGTGAGGTTGGCAGAGTTCTGAACTCTACAGGTGATTTTCTAGTTTACATATACTATAGTATTAATCACATGGAGTCTTATAAACTTACTGTATATGTGATTAATTCTACATATTACATGTCAAAGTAAGAACAACAATGTTCTGCTCTGTCACTGCAGTGTCATTAACCTAAAACAGAATGTATTTCAATTTAAAGTGACTGGAAATAGTTCAAATATTAGTATTTTAACAAAACTTCTAATGCAACTCTGGAGTCAATGAAAAACGATTCAGTCATTTTCACAATAAACCTGAAGCCACATTATCACAAGGATAAGATACAGGTTGAACTCCTGTGTGTTATAACACGAGCTAAAGGCTGAGAGTTACATTCCAAAAATCCCTCTCCAACATCATGTAGCCCTGTTCAGTCCATCACCAGTCCCAGATGGTCGGGGTTCCACATGGCCAGTGGAGGAAAACACCAGACTGTTATCTGAGCAGGTTGGCCTCGACTTCAAGACTTGATTTAAGGGTTTCGATCCACACGGCTACCATCCATCACGTTACAGCCAACAGGCTGATTTCAAACCACACATCACTGAGCCGACGGGATGGTAGACACGCCCTAAGAGCAGGTTTAAATACATTATTAGTTCTAGTTTAACATGACTATCATTAAGATCGTTCTGGAAGATTCTTTGACCCTCTGAAACTCTCAGTAATCTACTCCATTAATGTGAATAAGTGTATTGTAAAGATTTTTGGTTCCTCTTTATAAGAAGACAGGAAATCATTTTTACTTTAGCCTGTATTAACTTTTATGTTGATCATTTGACCTGAAACCAGCTGTAGACTAAGATCAGAATTCCTGATCGACATGTAACTGTCAAACTTTAATCTTTACTAATTCTTCACCAGAAATCATGGATTATCATGGATTACCATGGTTAATCTTTGAAGGTTTCTGTTTATCATTTCCACTATAAGAAAAAAGGGTTTTCCAGAACATAATGGAGGCAATAGCCACAGGTAAGACTGTACTGAAAACACATTATAATCCCTTTTCTTCATAACAGAGGAGGCGTTATATAGGCAAACTTTAGTTTCCAAAACAGTTATGTCTCGTACATATTTTATTTTGGAAGTATTTGTTCAAAGTCCCGCCACTCCAGGGAAATGAATGGAACATTTCTCTGATTAATAAAAATACACCTCAATGTTTATTCCAGGTGTTGATTCTGGTAGTTGTAATATTGTTGCTGTATATTTAAATATTCATCTTTTTATATGTATCTAGTTGACAATCATGGTTTCATATTAAACCCTCACTGTACAGACGTCTGGCACAATGCATTGAAGACGTCAGTCACAGGTGATCATCACTGTCATTTAAAACAGGTGTACATTTTATTTAACAACATTCTCCTCAGCCTGACATAAAGCAGAGGAAGCTGTTAAACATTCAACATCAACCCAAAACATGAATGACTGTTTCAAACAACACACAGAAGTTTAACAGACGTAGCCATAAAAAGGTTACCTGCAGCAGCGGCAGCAATTATATCAAGACGTTACATCATATAAAACCCACTGTACAAACTATGGCTGGTTATTTGTGTATTTTTAGATATCATAAGTAGGGGTGTCTAATTATCGCGTTAGTTGCGATTAATTAATTACAGCCATATTTGGTGCGTTATATAACCCTAACCCAAACCCTTTTCCTAACCTTAACCATTACTGATCTATAACTAACCCTAAGACTAACTAAAACTCTATTCACACCATACCTATAAACCTAACCCCTAACCCTAAAAAGGGGAGTCCCCCTCATGGGGACCAGGCTTCGGTCCCCACAAGAACCCTCGGACCCCAGAAAGATAGTAAAAGTCAGGAAACGGGTCCCCAGGAGGTCAGAAATACACACACACACACACACACACACACACACACACACACACAGGTGATAAACTACACAGATGTTATAACCACAGCTGTCCTCGGACACACACTGACAGAGGCGAGGCTGCCAGACACCACCGGACCCTCCGACCACCACCAAACAGGCAAGGTGGGTGAAGTGTCTCGCCCAAGGACACAACAGCCAAGTAATCTTTTTGGGATGGAGCAGGGATTCGAACTGGTGACCTTCCAGTTACCAGACGACCTGCTGTACCTCCCGAGTTACTGCTGTCCCAACAATCAATAACAGAAAGACATTGTCTACACTTGGTCTATCTTTATAATTCATTGACAGATATCCTTTCCATACTGACATCAGTTGTTTTTTTCTTATACAAAATAAAATTCTTAAAACAGATGTCTAGAGAGAGAGAGAATATGTAGATCTAAACTGGATCTGCTCTTACAACTGTTCCATGTTTCATCAAATTCTCTAACTTGTCTCAAAAACATTTGCCATCTACACATAACCAGTATGACAAACCATGGATGTGATGAAATCTACTCGTCTTCCTGTTGGCTGAGTGGAACATAGTGTTAGTGAATCAGAGCCGCTACCTTCTTGCTGCTGCAGGACCTTCTTGCTGGAAGGAAGACGATTCTGTCAAGGGTTTAAATTACAAGATGTTAAACAGCCACTGAATTCTCTGTACTGCCTGTAAATTATGAAGAAAATCTCATCTTAAATTTTTACACTTCACTTCTAACTGGGTTAGAGTCTGACTATCACATGATGGATTACACTTGAATCAAAATCATTTGATTTGGAATTGAGGATGAATGTTCGATGGTTCAGTGAATGCAGCTGTTCTTCTCCTTGACTGCTGCTGCCAGATATTTTCAAGTGATTAAAATCAGATACCTGCACCAGCAGCACAAGATCTTTTTTGTAGTTCTTGTTTTTGTTACTATTTTGATTCCATACATTGATGCTGTTAATAATGGCTTGATGCTGCTGGTTTCCTCCTTTTCAGAATCCCCCCCCCCCTCCCCCAGGCTACACAGATGGTTTGATACCTATTAACAAAACAATTCTGGCTTGTGTGACGTCAGTTCTGTTTGACCAATCTGTCCTTCCTACGATAAGATGGATGAGAGGAAGCAGTGTGACAGACACATCATTGTTTTCACTCTGCAGCAGTAGGACATAATGAGTCCCGTGATTGCTGAGAAGTCAGAGTAGACACCAATCAGTCCGCCTGTCCCCCCTAACAGAGACACCCATGCATGACAGTAAGAGTTTCAGTTTGCCTTGGACAGTGTCAGTGACAGTTCACTGGTTTCATTATTCAATTATTGAAGCAAGTGAATAAAAAAAAAGACCATTAGATCTCTGGAACTCACAACAATATGCAAAAAACTTTACAGAAAATCAACTGGCCTGCTGGTTAAATAATGACAGCAGAGCTAAAGAAATATTTATCCAAGGGAAACTTCAAATCCTTAAAGTTCTAGAAAATCTATAGGGTTGTGAAGATATTAATTAGAATGATGCTCGTTGACCAGTCGTTAAGGGTTCTGTATGTTTCAGTCTGTAAACTGAGAAATAAATGAATTGTTCAGTTAATCAATAAAGAAATCATATGCTGGTTAAAGAATACTAAAGAATTTCAAATCCACCATCTCCAGCTTCATGTAGACACTTGTAAACATTTCACACGTCTCCCACACAGTGATCTACAGATTCCTACACTAACCATGAGCCTCAGGTAACTCTTAGAAAACAAACATTTACTATTTCAATTTGTCATCACTTCAACTCCTGGTGCAAAAGCTCAACATTAAAATGAGTAAACAGCAGCAGTTTTCTGTGTTTCAGGTCCGTACACCTTCATCACTATTATATCTGACAGATTGTGATGGAACTCAGGAGGTGACTTAACAGGCAGCTTGGCGTTCATCTTCTGACCCCAACACATGACCCTCGACCTTGTTGTGTAACATAGCACAGCACATTCACGTGTCTTTTCTGTCCTCCCTGCTGCTTTTGGCTAACAAAGGATTTGCAGTTCTAATCAAGTACATAGAGCCCTCTTCAAGATGGATGCACTGCAGGAAATCTGAGCAAATGTTCTAATATCATATCATGTTTGATTTGTTTTCAGCAGAGGTAAAAACAGGTGGGTGGAGTTCCAGAAAATTACAAACACAGCTAATGTTTTCTGATATGGATCAAAAATATACACCCAATGGCCACTTTATTAGGTACACTATGCTAGTACCAGGTGGGCCCCCTCTTGTTTGAATTTTTCTTGGCATAGATTGAACAAGCTGTCAGAAACATTCCTGATTTAGATCCAAACTAACATGACAGCTTCATACATGTTGTTGTATGTTCGTCAGCTGCTCGTCTCTCTACAGCCAAAAGGTGCTTTACTGGACTGAGATCTAGCGACTGTAGAAGCTGTTGGAGTTCAGTCGTTTGCTGCTATAATCCATCTGCTACAAAGTTTAACATGCTGCATGTTCAGAGATGGTACTCTGTATGTGTTGGTTGTAATGAGTTGTTATTTGATCCACAGTTGTCTTCCTATTATCTGCCTATTCTCCTCTGACCTCTGACATCAACAAGACATTTGTCCACACAACCGCCACTCTCTGGATATTTTCCCTATTTTTAAATCCTCCTCTTCATTTTGAAGCTCCATTTTAACTTCAGCTATTTGACTTCATCTAGATGCCTAAACGCATTGAGCCATTTGATCAATTTATGTGGTAAATGTAGTTTTAAGTCTGGACTTGATCTCGTGTGATAAAGATACAAAAAAGAAAAAAAAAAAAAAAAATCACACGTCACAAATTACAAACTGTGTTTTAAAGATTCTGATTTTAGTCCCAAATAACTGAGTGCACGTTTGAACATCTCGAATCATTTCAAGCTGTTGCCACTGATTCATGTAGTTCTTATCTTGCTGCTACATATTCACGTCTTTATTTTCTTATATTGTTCTTTTTGATTAGTTATTAAATGTTAAGGAAAGCAAAAGAAAAACAAAGAAACATTACCAACAGTGGGCGGGACTTCCAGCCTTCAGAGTCTATCTCCAAAAATGTAACATGGCTTCTCCTTTCAACAATAAAAGAATGTATGGAGGTCCAGTCTTGATATTATTACTGTATGTGAATATCAATTCAACTGATCTGAAATCTGTAAGATTGCAGTCTTGTGTCTATCGGGTTGTATTGGAAGTAGCAATTAACTCATTCAGTGCCATAGACGTCAAACTGAATCTGAAGTGCCATAGACGTCTTGACATCTCTACAGCTTGTATTGTCTGAAGTTCCGAAAAGATTTCGGTGGCAGCTGCTCGCTGAATTTCAACTCATCACAGGCTGTATTTAGTCATATGATCCAGGAGGGGGCAGTGATGCACTTCTCTGGGTGAGATCTTCCTTTCTTACCCTGTAATAATGCGGTGTGGAGGGGGGAGGAGCCAGGCACTCAGAACAAGACAGACGGTGAATAGATTCAGAGCCTGTGAAACGGCTGTGATCGCGTTGTTCAGAGTTATTACAAACTAATATAGAATTGAGAAGATGGTGGAGTTTATTACATGGATAAAATCCCTCCAGCGTGTCTACCGGATCTACCGGGAACGAGTATTGTGTCAAAGGTGGTGCGGTTTTTGATCCAGCTCGTCATTTTCAGACTTGTGATGTCTTCAGCCAGACGTTGAGGTTCTTCTGGTGATTCTAGTGAAGCTGAGGTGGATTTATCCGACCAGTAACTCCTGTTAGGATCTTCTGAAGGCAGCAGGGAGCAAAATAAAGAACGATCCACCGCATAAAGCACACGGTAAGTGTTGATAGACATACCGATGCCCGGGGCGGGGGGGGGGCTGGCTGACTAACTCGCTCACACGTGTACACACACACACAGTATTCGAATCAAAAATCTGTCCTTTTTTTCATATAATTTTTTTTTCAAATGTTGAAATTGTCTATAAATGACTCTTTTTAGACAAAATAAACTATCAAAAGTACTTTTTTACTGTTGTTTTTTCACTTTCATAGTAGTAAAACATAGTTCAGATGTTGAATCATTGAAACATGAAATATTTACATCAAAGTCACTGATCTGCTAGAAAAACCTCTTTACACAAAACGCTCCACTTCCTGTTCTGAAACAGGAGAGTTTTACAAAAGTTGCTATTCTTTACTGCAGATTACTAAATAACAGAAAGAGATAGAAAAATGTTTTTTCTTTGCTTGTGAAAGAAGACAGACTAATCTTTGTGACGAAGGTTTCAGAATTCACAGTCATAGCACAAAATATTCTGTGGGCCTTCAAAAATCAGTAAAAATGTTAAATATCTCTGGTACTGAGGGGGTATGAAATCTGAAAGTGGCACTGAATGAGTTAAAAGTTGGAGGTTGATTTTGGGACAAATTTTTAGCCTGAAATGGGAAATCCAAGCAAAAACAGAACATCTAGCAACTGTAGATATCATCAGGAATAAAAATCTAACCAAACCAAAGTTTTTTGTTTAACTAGTTGTTAAATAGCACAAATATTAAAACTGCTACTTCTGTGTCCCAAATCATGAAACGCTTTAGGCTTTAAGATGAATCCAGACTCAGAAGCTGTGCAGCTGAATAAATCGACACCAATAACAACTGATCCACCTCATCCAATTCCAGAAAGTAAAACTCTAAACTTTCTTTCAGGCATTTGATGGTTATTTTTCACCCTGTAGTTTGATGCGATTTCTTTTATATTTCTTCATTTATGAAACAATTAAAGCTATAGTGCGTAACTTCTGTCGCCCCTAGCGGAATTTTGCGTTATTACAACAATGAAGCTGGCGCTTCCATATGATGTACGCCCACCTGTACCCCCCCCCTTCTCCCAACTGCTATCCCTCTGATGCTGTGATTCGCGATTCCACATTTTTATTCTGTTTGAATAAGGACAGCTGTTGAAAAAAGATGGACTCTTTGGAAGAGGTAATTATTGTATTTTTTATTTATTTTCCGCAGAAACGCAAATAGCTTATTACAAACAGGAGACAAGGTTCCTGCTAATTTGTAACTGACAGGTTAGTGAATGATCTCCTGCTACGAGACTCTCCGCTCGTCCTCCCCCTCCCTTCTTGTTGTGATGTAAAAGACGTAATTTCCTGCGCGCCAGCGCGGGAATGTCGCCGGTCGACACGCAAAGTAAAAATGATATATATTGAAAAATACCGTGAGATGTTTGAGGAGCCGATCGGGTTAATCTGCATTGTGTCATCTCCTCTAATAGTGGCTTGGCTGAAACGGACATTCATGGACATGTAAAAGTTACGCACTATAGCTTTAAAAGACAACAGCCAAATGTTACAATAAAACACCATACAATGTTTATACTAACCACAACCATCCCTGAAAGGCTCTGCGTTTACGTAATTAGCCAACCATTGACACTTTGGACAGTGGGGTGTGTAGCCAATACTGTGAGTGTTGCTGTAGGGACAGTAGGGGTCAATCTGCAGAGGGGCCATTTTAAATCTCACAGTATTAAAAGTGGATTTAACTGTTGCATGAAAAAAAAAATCAATAAAAACATTCACCCAACACTGATGTTTAAGAATATGTTAATGACCATTCGGCAGCAGAAATTTGTGATTTTTCACTTGCAAAGCAGGTGATTAAAGTTAAAAAGCAAAAACAAAATGTAAGTCAATTCTATCTGCTGGCTTTGTAAAAGACTTTAATGGTATTTAGTGAAACAATCTAGTGGATGAAATGTCATTTAAATAATCATTTATTTTCCTATTACTCCAGAAGTTGAGTTGTGCATTCCTGTACTCTTTCAGAGAGGAGTTGGACAAATGATCGTACTTCCTCACTTCTTCTGCGAGACGTTCCTCCATCTGCTCCATGTCTTCAAGACTGTCAACACTCGCGCTGTTTACAATTTTAAAGGGAAGTTACGTCGTGCCGGAAACGATGTTGGGTTTTTTGGCTGACCAATCACATCATCCGTCATCCGTCGCGGCCGTCAGAAAGTTAGAAAATAGAGCGTGATTCCAACCGACCATCCGAGGCTGTTGGAGAGCCCATACGACGTCGTATCATGGCGGTGCATGTCTCCGACACGTCGGAGCTGAATTAATCCAGCTTTAGTGTTTTATCAAATATTGTTCATAATTTTCTGACAAATCAAAGCCCTCATTATCTTCAACAGGGTGAAATCATTTTATTTGAAAGGTAAATCAAAGGCTGCAACAACACCATGAAAGTAGAAGTACTCGGTAATAAAATACCATAGAAATAGAATTATTGCTTCTATACTTTTCACTCTTCTTCCAGCATTAATTAAAAAGGTATAACCAAATGTAGACAGGAAGTAAAAAGGATTTAACACTTAAAACAATCAAAAACAAACTCTTTCATTGATCTGTTGATAATGTTACAGAAAGTTTGTCATCATTTATCTTGAACAGTACTAATCCTAACGTGTGGCTGGGCTCTGGGTCACACTGTGGTCAAATGGGTGAGGTGGGGAACTCTATCACCACCACTTGACATACTCAAAGGAGCAACTTCTCTTTCATCATACCAGGGGTCGAGGTTTTATTGCCTTACAGAGCCATCAAGCATACAGCATAGAGCAAACTCAGGCCTGCTGCAGCTGATTAAAAGTATCATGAAAACAGAGTCGAAACAGACCTCAGTGACTGGATCTGAGACGTGTTTATGCTCATCTCTCAGTGGACCCAGGGTAAACTGAAATGTGACATCTCAGATGTCAAAAACAAGCATGTCTTTCATTCAACAATGTGTCAAAATTAAGCATGTGACAAATAGTTCAATTAGGTTTTTTTAGTGCAAGTCATTTCAAGGCATTTTACTAAATCAAGTCCAATTCACACCAATCCTCCAGAAAGAACCTCCAGCAGAACCAGAACCAGGATGAACCTTCTGCTTCATGGATAAAAAGTGGAAGCTGGTTCCACAGGAGAGGAGCCTGATAACTAAAAGCTCTTCCTCCTGTTCTACTTTTAGAAATTCTAGGAACTACAAGCAGACCTGCAGTCTGAGAGCGAAGTGTTCTGTTAGGAGCATATGGAACAATAAGACCTTTAATATAAGCTGGAGCTTGGTCGTTCAAGGCCTTATACGTCAAAAGTAAAATTTTAAACAGTAATCTGGGTTTTACAGAGGGCTGATGAAGTGATGGGAGAAAAGTTATGAAAAACAGAGTTTGAAACTACAAGGAGTGAGAGAGAGTGCTGAATCTCAAATTAAATGAAGCTGTTTTAGGAATTAATTTTGTCGTGTTTTATCTAATAAAATGATCTTTAGATTCCGGGTGGAATTTTCTGTATTTTATGTAGGATTTTGATGCCCTCGTACAGTATACTGGTATGATAATGGAGAGCCAGTCGACCTGGTTGAACTAAGACTGCAGTTTGAAAAGTACATCAAGGGATGTTATGGCATGTTTGAAATTTGTCTTTATGGTTTTCTTTGCAGAATGTGTGCATAACATTTGGTAAAAAGTCCAGAGACAACTTTTTTATTAAATACTAAAAAAAAAAGAATGTAACTTTTAAAATAATGTACGTTTATTGAATCTGAAATCATGTAGCAACAAGCTCTACTTAGACAGCTCGTATTCCACACAGGAGTTACAGCATATCTACACAACTGCTCTTCCAAGTCTGTCTTAAATGGTTCACAAAATGTTTATACTCCATCCATTCATCCATCTCCCTTACCCACTTTGTCCTGTTGTGAGTTCCCAGGTGGGACCTAGTCCTAGTTTCTATCCCAACTGTCAGGGGTCCGTTCCAGAAAGCAGGTTATGTGACATAACCGGATAAGTTTGAGGGTAAGTTTATACTCAGGCTAAGCAGGTTCTTGGTTGATTAACCAAGAGATTAGGGTTTACCAAATGGTAAGTTGACCAAGCTTTCTGGAACAGACCCCTGGTCACCAGTCCATCACAGAGACACACAACATAAACAACTGCACACACCCCAACAGGCAGCAGGTAAGACCAGCACAGGTACCTTCATTTACAACTTGCAATTAACCAAAAGAGCTTATAAATATTTATATACGGTAGAAGAGCGAAGGAAGGAAGGAAGGAAGGAAGGAAGGAAGGAAGGAAGGATTTTTTTTCTGTTTAAACTCTTAAAGGTACAGTATGTAAGAATTTAACAATGAAATACACACAACAGTTTAATGTCCCACTGATTCTGGAAATTAAGTTACATTGTAACAGATCTGGATCTCAGTCAGCTGGGTGGTCTCTAATTTCTGTCATTTTATAAAAGCTAACCCGGACCAGAATCATTATTTACACGTCCAGACTTCCTGGTTCCATAACGAATCACATGTGAGTCTGCAAGGCTGCAAAGTCTTCAACACAAGCAGCTGGAATTCCACAATAAGCAGCAGCAAAAAGTAAGAAACCACCACATCCTTCAAACTGATCAGCTGAGCTGCACGTGATGAGGCGTTCAAATGCACTTAGGAAAACTCAACGCTGAACAAATAGACCTTTAGACATTCCCAAAAAGTGAACAAATACAAGAGAAACAAAATGAGAATCAACATCAGAACTGGCAACCCAACAGAAATATCAGGGTGGCTGAGAACAGACGGTTTGTTTCTACATGACTGCAGGATTTGAATTTGTCTGATTCTTACATACTGTGCCTTTAAGCAACGCCTTGCTATTTTGACCGAACCTCAATTTTTTTTTTTTTTTTAAAGCAGTACCAAATAACTTTTCCATTGCCGTGTCTCAGACGGCCATTGCTCAAACCGGTTTTCTGTTGAAATTTGCTACCTGTTGAGATGTGCTACCGATTCCTTCTACACATGTGCTGTTCTACAGTCTTGACTTCAATGAACAGATTTATCGTTTATTTTTGTTTCTATATTTTTCTATAAATACATTTTATCTATCAAATAAATTCTCCCAGGACAGAAACACTAAATATGATGTTATTTTTACTTTCTTTACATTGTCAGATCAACAGGCAAATGTTTGGACACACCCAGAGGAGAAGGACCCAACAATGGCTGATAAGGACCCAGATGACTTTTATATAGAAAATATCAGGGAAGGATCATAAAAATATGTTTAAATAATTAACAGGAAACACTCACTATAAACAAGAATACTGTATACACTTCTAATAACATCTTGTTATGAAATAAGTTGTTAATTCATACTATGGAGGCATTTTTCATCAGGGCAGCATAAATCATCAGAACACCACTTCCTGCTGCGACCTGAATTACTGAAGTTATTTAGTGTAATATAGGAGGACCAGAGACGTCCAGAGTGTCTCATATGAAGATGGACATGTTTTTCGGTGAGTATCCACTTAGATAAGTTTCAAAACAGCAGCTTAAAGTTGTAAAAGTTATTTTGTACTGCTTTAAATAGAAATGTCTTAAATCTTCAGCAGCTCTTTTATAACCCCCCACTGACAACTGCAGACCTGAATCCTCATGGGCAGGCCATCCCTCCACTACATAGCAAGTTCAGTGTTTTACAGCTGCCTATAAACTCATCCTCCACCCAAATTCAAACTCAAATTGAAGACATTTATTGCCTCTGCCTGGGCTATGTGATGAATATCACAGAAGCCTGACAAAAGATGAGTCTATAGATCAAGCAATGCAGTAACATGTGATCCCACCCCCAACCATACACACACTGTAATACACTCCATAAAATAATAGTTCATACAGCTTCCTCTCTCATCCTCTTCCCCTCACAGCTCATTAGCAGCTGTTGGAGATGCCACCTTTGCCAGGATTGAACCAGCAAACAGAAGAGTGTTGCCTCAGAGCCACGTCAGCCCCGTAGCTCATGTATCAAGTGGAGGTTGTAAATACTTTGCTGGGTTATGTCGAGGTCAGTGGGGAGAAGGGCCATTAATGCCTCAAGAGCAACAACCCACTGTCCCTGGTCACATTTCACCTCCCCCACATCCATCACAACAAACAACTAAATCACAAGTAACGACTTTAAACAGGAACTAGAAATGATCAAAATGTTTGTCAACTGAAAACAGGACACGGACTTACTAAAATCTGGTACCTGTCAGGATACATCAGGTATACCAGTGAAAAGGCTTCGAGTCCATCACGGGGCCAAAACAGAGTCACACAACACAAAAACACTTATATACAGTCATAACAAAGATAAACAGGATTTCCATGAACCCAAAGTGCCCTAAGAAACCCAGTGTACGACTAAAGCAGACCCCACACATGCAGAAACTGTATGATAATACTCCCAAACCAAGACACTGAATTAATGCATCACAGCTTTCACGAAGATAAGCTGACACTGTCTCTCCAACTTCATTTCATTAATTTAAAAGAAAATGAATACGTTTATTCAAAACCTACAAAAGTCGCTTCTTTCCTCACTACAATAAAGTCCTGAGGATTTATTTTGTCCTCATTAGGCCTGTCACGATAGCAAATTTTGCTGTACGATTGTCTCAAAATTTATTGCGATAAACGATAATATTGTACTAAATGACAATACTGGCATTTTGAAACCATTTGACTAATGTAATGTTAATTCTATAATAATGCAAGTACACCCTTTCAAAGATCAATAAACTTTAATTTAAAAAAAAAAACTTTTTCCACTGGAACTGAAAGAAATTTTACAACCAAACTAAAATGATAAATAGAATGGACTCTCAGTCTCATTGTTAATGAACAAAAACCAAACACAGCCAAAAACAATAAATGGGATAAATAAAGTCTGTTTGTGACATGTATGTTCATCCAGGCAACTCATATTGGCTGTCAAATTTTTGCAGCATTTTTCGAAATGCTGGCTTCTCAACAATATTAACGGGGAGCATCTCTTTACTAATTAAACGGACAACGCTGTCTGTGAGTGTGCCCCATTTTGCGCTGTCCCGTTTGTATTTTGTCTGCCGGTTAAACGCCCCAGTAATTGTAGTTTGTCGGGAGGACGTAGATGGTCCTTCTGTTGATGTTTTTCCCAGCTGGGAAAACTGCAGAGGGTGGTTGTGTCTTAAGTGCAGATGCAAGTTTGTTGTATTGTTGTTGTATTTTCTTAAAACACATGCGGCATACTGGTTCGCACAAGTTAACTGGTTCACCGCGGTCATTTGCGATAAAAACCAAAGTGCTCCCACACTGCAGCAGTTACATTCAGCTTCGAAACTAATTCCATCGGCCTTTTATTAGCTCGCTCTGGGCTTGCTTCAACTCACGGGCAGCAAATTTCTTAAACGTATGGGGCGAAGGCACCGCTTCCTCTTATTAGCTCTGAGCTAATAGCACAGCTAATAGCTCTCGTACAACACAGTCATACATCCATGCACTCAGTCTACACTCTACAGTTGTTGTGATGACAGACGCCATCTGCTGGCAGGGAGGTGTCGCAGCAGGACAAGCTGGCTGTCAATTAAGAGCTTGTGCTGGGTAAAGAGAGAGAAATTTATCGCGGCCAAAAAACTTACCGTGCTCATTTTTTCTTATCGCGCAATTAATTGACTTATTGATTATCGCGACAGGCCTAGTCCTCATACTTATTATTTTCATAGTCATGTTTCTTTAAAGCACATTTCAAAATGTGCATGGCTGATCAAAGTGCTGTACAGGTAAACAACATAACAATAAAACAAGATGCAGATAACATCAAACTGGGTAAAAGCACTGATGGAATGCTTCAAACATCACAATAGTTAAAACACTGATATAAAATATAAACCTTGTTAAAAGCCAAAGAAAAGACAGTTTTTTAGGTTTAAAAGATTCCAGATACACGGTGCAGCTAATGCTGAAACACACTCTCCTGTTTCCAGTTCAACAATGACAGAAACTAGAGACCACCCAGCCGGCTGAGATCAAAATCTGTTACAATGTAACTTTATTTTCAACATCGGTGGGACATTAAACTGTTGGGCATGTCCGGCGTCACGCATCAGGCCCGTCCATGATGGGCCCAGCTCGTACCTCGTCCACATTCATATGCATTACAGAGACGCTATAGGCAAGCTGGCTGTTTAACAACTGAATACCAGAAGAACATGGAGGTTGAGATCTAACCGTTCTAAATAAAGATCTATGCAGAGTTTATATCAGTTACCTGGTCAGGTTTGAGTCTTTTGTGTTTGTGTAAGATATTCAATGAAAAGAGGATTTTGCCTCGAATGAGAAGCTCAACGGCTGTTTGTCATTTTTCGAGTAGTGCGCTTGTTTCATTATATTAAAATTTGAAAAAACAAATATTTTACGTCTTTATATGAATTTGTTCTTCAAAATACTACATGAAATATGAATTATTGTCTACAACAACACAAACATTTTAGCTTTTCTAACATTTCAGATCCGATTTATCGGCAGATCTTTGAATTATTTTAACTGTAAACATACAAATTATTTACAGATAATCAGGATTAAATATCGCAGTCTTTTCACATAACTATACTTTAAATATTATCTGTTTATTCAAGTCTGTTTGAAACACCTGGATTATTAGTTGATTTTTGTTTTATGGTAAAACCCTGAGCTGTGAAATGCATCACGTTGTTTGAAGTGCTAAACAGTTTGAGTAAATGTGTTTTATATCTCAAATGGTATTTAACAGAATGTGAAATAACAGTCATTCAGGCCAGATTCCTGATGAGAGTAACTCATCTGCTGGTTAAAACAAGTAGTAAATTACAGAATTTATCTAACTTTATTATCACGGTGAAGAACTTCTTTATAACCTGACTCCAATCTCCTGAATTCTGAAAAATAGATATTTAATGACTCATCAATAAGAAGTATTTTCTAATTTATGTACTAATAAATAAAAACATCAATCCAGACATCTTCTGATATGTTCTCTCAACTTTGAGGCCATTTCAGAAGGAACATATTTAGAGTTATTTGTTTCCACAACTGAATCAGAAATATAGAAATTATAGAAACACATCATTGGAAAAATATTACTACTGATAATAAAGTGGTTTCTGATCATGATGAATGTAGAAAGAATTTGCAGGTTTAGTGAGTTTTGTTGACTGAAACGTTCCATGTTTTACCAGCAGGACGATCTGATTGGCTCATTTAGAACCGATTGTTCATCTGACGGCTGTTTGAAACACGAAGGTGCAGCTCTGCTCGGACATGATGGATCACATCTGCTTTGTGCCCCTGACCCCCCCCCCCCACCCCCACGCAGCATCAACAACAGCCACTCCTGCTCTACTGTACTCCTCAACATGTCATTGTCCCAGCAGGGGGAGGGGGGGGGGGAGGGGGGGAGGAGGGGGTCACATCCTGTCCCTACCCCACTCGCTGCCAGCCGTCCTTTTCACCCTGTCCCCAGGGACAAGACAGCACCCCACCACCAGCACGGGGGCTGACAAAGCACTTTTTCTTCAGCTCTCTCTTCTGCTCATGCCAGCCTATACACCCCCCCCCACCCCACCCCCTCAGGGCAGGTCCCACACATATTCTTAATCCCCTCCACCCAACCTGCCTTCCTTTCTTCTTCTGCTTCTTTTCTTTTACTTAGTTCTCTTACATTAAAATAAGCATAGTCCACTAAGCAGGTAGAGGGAGGGTGTTGGGGTGGGGTGGGGGGTGGGAGTTGGGAGTGGGAGTTGGGGGGGCACCTGTATAAAGATCAATGAGAATTGAGTCTTTTCTTTAAATGTGGTTATGTGGAGCCGCTGCTCAGAACCGGAGCTGGCCGGAACTTCAGCTGCTTTGTTTCTGTTGAACAATAGAACATGATAAGACCTCAGCAGTCCATCAGACCACTGCTGACGGCTTGTCCAGCTGGAGCCCAACATCTGCAACATCTGGCTTCTGAGAAGGAGTCTCAAGTCTGCCCATTAGAAGTTTACTGGCCTATAAAATATCTGATACAATCACCAAGTCCATTTTTAAATCAGAAATGTCCCTTCAATGTAACCTGTTTTATTTTTTAATTTGTCCAGATCAACTTTCCTTTAATGAAACTTGCTAATTCAGCGTCCTTCTTTAAAAAAAATCCTTCCCTCTGACGTTCTAATGCTGAGAATTCATGAGGAAATTCAGATATTTTGTGAAGAATAACATTGGTTGAAGTTCTTTGAATAAATAAACGTTTACATTGATCCCTAAATAACATTTTTTTGTTTTTACTTCTACAAAACCTGCAGTATTTTTAAAAGATGACCCAAACTTTCTCACTAAATGTCTGAACGGATCAAGGAACATTTATCTAGAACATATTTGGGAGTTACAAAGAGTCCTGTCCAGGGAGACAGAACGTGGTGAGAGGAGCCGCAGGAACCCGCTCCTGAACCATGTGACATGGTGCAACCCGTCTCTCCGCTGCGCCTGCGGGTCCATCACGCGCAGCGCAGAACGGCTTCAGGACTTCTCCAAGTTCAAAAGTTCACCTTTTACGATCTCATCGAGCCTGACTGACCACCTCCAAATAAAAACATTCCGACCTCTGTTCCCAGCAGCTCCTTCCTTCTCTCACACACGCGCGCGTGCACGCACACACTTAAAGCAAGCAAACACACATCCACATATAGAGATAATAAAGCAGAGTCCACATGGAGACCAAACCAAAACTAACAGTACTTCTTTCCTGTAGAAAGTGAAAGCAGCTGTGAGACTGAGGAGACGCTCCTGTCCTCAGCAGCAGTCCAGAGCGCGAGCGAGCTTGTTTCTCTCTCACGCGCTCAGGAAGCAGCTGTGACTGACGGACAGTCGCCAAACATTTAAGAAGCATGTGCGGAGGTGCAGTGGCTCGTGCTCGCCTACCGTTCACCGACTTAGGGTCGTTTGTCTCCGGGTAGTCGAACCCATTCGTCCTCTTCTCTATCTCCATCCTCCGGGACGGACTGATCCCGAGTCAGCCCGGTGTCGCCCCGCACACCGCAGGTGGTGATGATGAGGAGGAGGAGGTGACAGTGATGACGGTGATGCAGAGCTGACCTCGGCTTGGCTGTTTCACCGCTCGGACAGCTGTCCCATGCTTATCAGCAAACTGCTTCCAGTCAGGGGGGAATCTGGATCCACCCCACCCCCCAGGGATGGTGCGTTCGAGGTCCGAGCGGAAGGTGGAGTTCAGTCTTCCTGGCTGGAGCGCGGTAGTTTTACCTCATAACAACTTTGAATCTGGGAGAGAATGTGTTACGTTTCTCTCGATGTAAACAGAGTTCCAGTTAGTTTTATTCATGAAATAACGAGACAAAGAAGCTAATAAATCAGCTGATCAAAACTCCGAATTTCATTTGAAGATTCTCAAAAACTTGTAGTTAAAAGTCTGTAAACGAGGTCAGTGTCCCGTTCAGTCTGTGAGGCGTTTAAACGCGCTTTTGCAGTAATCATTTGGCTAGATGCACACCTGCATTCAATCAGGACCTCTGAGATGGAGGCCTCGATCGTCCCTGAACACCAGGGTGTTTCACTGATACCAGTAGAACTAGAAGGAACCAGACAGGTTTCAGAACGTAGATCCATAGTTATATTTTGGAAAGATTTTTCAGTGGTGTAAGGTAGGTGGTGTGGCTCCCTCTGGTGGCCTAAAAACACAGACAGGACAGACCATAGACAGTCATGTTCCTGGTGAAAATGTCATACTTCCTCTTTACTGTCAACGTATGAAAAGCATTATGGGATATCTTTAGCAACAAACAGTAAATTACTATATTTTCACCCTGCAGGTTTTTCACTCTGATACATTTTTAAATGCATGTTGATGAACAACTTTTATAACTCTGTTTTTTATTACTTCTCCATATTTACTGACTAAAGCTGCCCTGTATTTCAAAACAGGCCTTTCACCTAAATGTCCTGCAAATCTCTTAACTAAAACAGGCCTGACATCTACAGGAGAGGAGACGCCTGGAGCTCTGAGACACTTTCAGACTCAGTCCTCTCTGTCTCAGCTCTTCCACTTTTAAATGGTTAGACAACAACACAATTATCCTCGAAAAAATCCTTTCAGTAATTCAATTCAAAACTCACATATACAGTCAGGTCCATATATATTTGGACACTAACACAAGTTTAGTTATTTTAGTTGTTTACCAAAACAAACACAGTTCTATAATCAATATGGGCTTAAAGCTCAGACCCTCAGCTTTAATTTGAGAGGACTCATGTCCAAATTGGATGAAGAGTTTAAGAACTGCAGCTCTTTAATATGTAGCCACCTCTTTTTCAGGGGAACAAAGGTAATTGAACAGGTGTGGGTTGTTCCCTCATTAATCCATCATCAATTTAGCAGGTAAAAGGTCTGGAGTTGATTCCAGGTGTGGCATTTAGGGACTGTTGCTGTGAACCTACAAGATGAGGTCAAATAAGCCTTAATAGAAGTGAAACAAACCGTTCTTAGTCTGAAAACAATAAGAAATCCACCACAGAGACAGTGGACATGTTCAGAGTGGACAAATCAACAGTTTGGTACATTCTGAGAAACAAAGAGTATCCTGGTGAGCTCAGGAACCCTGGCAGGTCTGGACCTCCATGGAAGACAACAGTGGTGGACGATGGCAGGATCCTGTCCATGGTGAAGAAAAATCCCTTCACAACATCCATTCCATTTATTTGATAGAGCACATTTAAAAACAGCATGTGAGCTGACCAAAGTGCTGTACAGGGATAGCACATAGAGTTAATAAGCATTAAAGGAGAAGATACACTTGATGTATCAGCGTCGGAATTAAACTGGACTCCAAGCAGTCCGCCTCCTTATATTGTTTCCTTCTCTTTGATTTCTTGCTTGTATGTTCTCTCAATGTAAGTCGCTTTGGATAAAAGCGTCTGCTAAATGACAGTAGTAGTAGTAGTAGAAGATAAAAACAGCAGAAACATAGCAAATACAGCAAACAATAAAACAGATACAACTCAATAAAACAAGTAAAAGAATAGAAAAATCAAAATAAAATCTGCTTATAATAGCTAGACACTAAAAGCAAGGGAGTAAAAGTAGGTCTTTAAGCGGGACTTAAATACCACGATGGAGGGGGAGAGTCTGATATCCAGCGGGAGATCATTCCAGAGTTTAGGAGCAGAGATTGAAAAAGCTCGTTCACCGCGGGTTTTGCAGCGTAGACAGGGAATCTGTAATAGATGGAGGTCACCTGAATGAAGAGTCCTGCTCGGCACATAAGGAGTTAATAGCTCTGCAAGGTACGCTGGTGCCTTAAAAACAAATCACTTAGACTTGCTAAAACTGGAGTGATGTGCTGCCGGCAGCCCGTATTAGTCAAGAATCTTGCAGCCGCATTCTGTATCAGCTGAAGGCGAGACATTGCGGATTTCAAAATACCAAAGAGAATAGCATTGGGGTAGTCCAACTTTGAGGTGATAAAAGCATGAATTGTTGTCTCAAGGTGGCGCCGTTTCAGAATGGGTTTTAATTTGGACAGATGTCTCAAATGATAAAACAGGATTTAACCTTGAGGTTAACGTGAGGGTCCATTTTTAAAGTCGAATCCATTTTGATACCAAACGATTGTTTGGCTAATTTTAAAAGGGACTGCAGAAAAATCAGGAATGGGGTAAGATGAGCCATTGGGGGTGAAAACAATAAACTCTGTTTTTGTACCATTCAGTAGCAGAAAATTGGCTGCAAGCCAGTCCTTAACCTCACTCAGGCAGTCAAGGAGTGGTTGGACCGAGGTGCAAGCCTTCAGGGGAACATAAATCTGACATTCGTCCACATAAAGGTGATAGTTAATATTAAACTTGCTAAAAATCAGTCCCAGTGGAAGGATGAAAATACTAAATAAAAGGGGGCCAAGAATGGACCCCTGCGGCACACCCCAAGGAAGAGCAGCAGAGGGAGATGAACAATCATCCATCCTGACTCTAACAGACCTGTCACAGAAATAGGAACGGAACCAGTCAAGCGCTGATCCCTTAATGCCGACCAGATTTTCAAGGCGGGACAATAAGATGTCATGGTCAACCGTGTCGAATGCAGCTGAGAGGTCCAACATCACCAAAGCAGCATGGGAACCGGAGTCAGTAGCTAAAATAATATCATTAAAAACCCTGATGTGAGCGGATTCTAAACTTTGATATTGTCTAAAACCAGACTGGAATTTATCTAAAACACCAAGATTGTTTAGGTGAGGCAGGATTTGATTATAAGCAGCCTTTTCCAACACTTTTGATAGGAAAGGGAGCTTTGAAATTGGGCGAAAATTCCCGAAGACAGTTGGGTCTAAGCCAGATTTTTTCAATTGAGGTTTTAGCACTGTGTGTTTGAAAAGTGATGGTATAGTTCCAGAAACAAAGCAGGAGTTAATAATGTTGAGCACATAAGGGGCTACCACTGGGAAAACCTCCCAAAAGAGTCTGGCCAGTACAATGTCATCAGGACAACCCGAGGGCTTCATGGATGATATTAATCTCTCCAAGGTAGGGAATGTGATTGGCTCAAAATGATCAAAACATTCAGTACAATCGAGTACAGGTAGACGGACATCACCAGGGGAAATAATTAGACTTCCACCCAAGTGAAGAACATTCTCCAGGATGAAGGTGTCCAAGTATCTAAGTCTACCATTAAGAGAAGACTTGATGAGAGCAGAGAGTTCACCACAATGTCAAACTATTAATCAGACTCAGAAATCCAAAATCCAGATTAAACTTTACCAACAAACTTGTAAAAATCAGCTGAGTTCTGGACCAGCATTCTATGGACAGATGAAACTAAGATCAACCTGAACCAGAATTATAGAAGAAGACTTGGAACGCCTCATAAAGCACATGTAGTGTAAAACATGGTGGAGGCAGTGTGATGGTGTGGGCGTGTCTGGCTTCCACTGGGTCACTAGTGTTTATTGATCATGTAACAGTGGACAGAAATATCTGGATGAATTCTGAAGTGTTTAGGGTTCGACTTTCTGCTCAGATTCAGACAAATGCAGCAAAGCTGATTGGACGCTTCCGAGTCCAGATGGACAACTACCCAAAACATACTGTGAAAACAACCCAGAAGGTTCTGAAGGTAAAGAAGAGGAATATTCTGCAATGGACGAGTCAAACAGCTGATCTCAACCTGATCCATCTGCATATCACTTGCTGAAGACAAAACTGAAGACAGAAAGACCCACAAACAGCAACAAGTGAAGACAGCTGCAGTAAAGACCTGGTGACGCGTCCCAGAATCTGGTGATGTCCATGGGTTCTAGACTTCAGACAGTCATCGTCTGTAAAGGATTCTCAACAAAGTATTAAAAATAAACATTTTATTTATGATAATTTGTTCAGTTTAATTTTGAACCTCTCAAATGAGACTTTGTATAAAAATAGTTGTAATTCCTTAAAGTTTTATAGGATATTTTTGTTCAACCACTTGAATTAAACCTGAACATCTGAACTTCACTTGTTTTATTTCAGATCCAATGTGGTGACATTCAGAGCCCAAATCATGAAAATTATGTTACTGTCTACATATTTCTGGGCCTGACTGTGGGCATGGAGAGAAATATTCCATTTAATTTTGACTAGCAGCTGAAAAAAACTCAGTTATCTTTAAATAAAATCAGCCGCAAAACATCTTCTAGCAGTTATTCACCTCAAAATAACAAAACTTAAAAAAAGGTTTCCATAATAAGCTCAGCACTGTGTCCCAGCACAGTATAACAGTATAGAGTGAACCCACGGCACCCAGCTGCTTGCTCTTGACAGTGCGCGCGCTTTTATAATGCTGCTTTAACTGATCTTTGGAAGTAAAGCAGTCAATCATCCGACCGAGGTGCGAACAGGAGGTGCAGGTGAACAACTTGCCGCGAGATGGCGCCAAATATCTTTCTACTTTCTGTTAAAGCCTCTTGTAGGAACAACTGTTCTCTGTTTAGACCTCCAGACAGTATCTGCGTCCACTTTAGGAGTTCTGTGAACTTAATTCAAGCACCTTTTCAACACAAATAGAACTGTGTAGTTTTAATGGGATTGTGTTTTTGATTTGTTTTCCCAAGTCAGCTGTTCTACTTCAGTCACGGAACACTCAGGATGTGCGTGCGCGCCCGTGTTGGCATGTTCAAATCCCTCCCATTTGTGGAGTACAGTGGATGATGGATAATGCGCCCTACTGCAGAAACGCACACAGAGATCTTCCGTGCGCTTCTGAAGCATCTTCACCTGCGTGAAGCGGAGATGGAGTTCAAATAGACGCAGCGCTGCGCATTTTTCTGGACTGAATTCGGTCAGATCACCTTGGATTTCTGCGCTTATCAGTCGCTCTCGGAAACATGTGGCGATACACTAACTTGTTGGCTTGTTTGTTGGTTTTGTGCAAGGACGCGTCCTCACAGAGCAAGGTAAGAGACCCAAGCTTCCTCTTCTACAGTTGGCAGGTGTGATGGCGTGATGCAAACTAAATATATACTTCCTCACCTCTCACCTGCACCATCACCTCTCTGTGTCACGGGGCTTCTGCTTCAGACAAATAAGATACTTGACCAATGCTGTAATACCCAACAGTTTCCCGGTGCCACACCTTTGAAGTTTATGTCTAAGGTCGGCAGATGGTTCAGGTTACGTGTCATTTCTGGTGATTTGGGATAATCCTCCCAGTGGGAGCTTTTGTGTGACAAGATGAAGATAATTACACCGTGTGCGCAGGCCGGGGGCCAGATGAGATGGCACCCAGTCCAGTGGGGTTACCACATTATCAAGCTGGCCTTGTTTGTACAGCTGCTGGACTCCAGAAACCCTCACTCTCTCTCTCTCTCTCTCATCCTAATTTAGCTCCAATAACACACACACAGCCTGAGGGTGTGTACCATATATTACATGGATCAGAGGTAATATTGTGTGTGTGTGTGTGTGTGTGTGTGTGTGTGTGTGTGTGTGTGTGTGGGTTTGTATTTCTGACCTCCTGGGGACCCGTTTCCTGACTTTTACTATCTTTCTGGGGTCCGAGGGTTCTTGTGGGGACCGAAGCCTGGTCCCCGTGAGGGGGACTCCCCTTTTTAGGGTTAGGGGTTAGGTTTATAGGTATGGTGTGAATAGAGTTTTAGTTAGTCTTAGGGCTGGTTATAGATCAGTAATGGTTAAGGTTAGGAAAAGGGATTGGGTTAGGTATAAATCTAGTTACTAAAATCAATGGAAGTCAATGGACGGTCCCCATAAGGATAACAAAACACACTTGTGTGTGTGTGAGGTGTGTGTGTGTGTGTGTGTGTGTGTGTGTGTGTGGGTTTGTATTTCTGTCCTCCTGGGGACCCGTTTCCTGACTTTTACTATCTTTCTGGGGTCCGAGGGTTCTTGTGGGGACCGAAGCCTGGTCCCCATGAGGGGGACTCCCCTTTTTAGGGTTAGGGGTTAGGTTTATAGGTATGGTGTGAATAGAGTTTTAGTTAGTCTTAGGGTTAGTTATAGATCAGTAATGGTTAAGGTTAGGAAAAGGGTTTGGGTTAGGTATAAATCTAGTTACTAAAATCAATGGAAGTCAATGGACGGTCCCCATAAGGATACCAAAACACACTTGTGTGTGTGTGCGTGTGTGTGTGTGTGTGTGTGTGGGTTTGTATTTCTGACCTCCTGGGGACCCGTTTCCTGACTTTTACTATCTTTCTGGGGTCCGAGGGTTCTTGTGGGGACCGAAGCCTGGTCCCCATGAGGGGGACTCCCCTTTTTAGGGTTAGGGGTTAGGTTTATAGGTATGGTGTGAATAGAGTTTTAGTTAGTCTTAGGGTTAGTTATAGATCAGTAATGGTTAAGGTTAGGAAAAGGGTTTGGGTTAGGTATAAATCTAGTTACTAAAATCAATGGAAGTCAATGGACGGTCCCCATAAGGATAACAAAATATTTTGTGTGTGTGTGTGTGTGTGTGTGTGTGTGTGTGTGTGTGTGTGTGTGTGTGTGGGTTTGTATTTCTGACCTCCTGGGGACCCGTTTCCTGACTTTTACTATCTTTCTGGGGTCCGAGGGTTCTTGTGGGGACCGAAGCCTGGTCCCCATGAGGGGGACTCCCCTTTTTAGGGTTAGGGGTTAGGTTTATAGGTATGGTGTGAATAGAGTTTTAGTTAGTCTTAGGGTTAGTTATAGATCAGTAATGGTTAAGGTTAGGAAAAGGGTTTGGGTTAGGTATAAATCTAGTTACTAAAATCAATGGAAGTCAATGGACGGTCCCCATAAGGATACCAAAACACACTTGTGTGTGTGTGCGTGTGTGTGTGTGTGTGTGTGTGTGTGTGTGTGTGTGACAGCAACTGAAGCCAAACCAGCTTCTCTGCAGTCCAGTGAGGAGTTGAAGCCCTGAGCGGTGGTAGTATTCAGAGACAGGCTCAACAATAACACAACACCAGCTGGTTGTACTGTTTGCAGCCTGACCCTCAAACATTGTGTCAACAGCTTGTGCTTGACTTTTTATGTAGATTTATGTGGAGAGACATGACTGTTCTCAGAGCTCTGGTCTTTAACTAAATTCTTCTCATCCATAAACCTGACCACACCAGCCACATCTGGTCGTAAACGTTCAGTTTATTTAAGATAATATATGAAACTTGTCATCTCTTTTAGCAAAATTAATACTTTACATCAGATTACATCAGACTTTGACACCTGACTGCAGTGACTTGGGGTTCAACTTCAATTGAAAAGAAAATTTTGTCTTTTACAGATTTTAACAGCATTTTTACATGAATACATTTTTGCATGTAAATGATTTTACATGAAACAGTTACTTAAGATTATTATTTTAAAATTCAAATTAATCATAAAACTTTACAACATTTATGTCCAATAAATTAGCAGGAGTATATGCTGGTGCAGATTTATCTGACAGGTTAATATCGACTAGTTCTCAACATTAACCTTAAAGCAGGCCATCAACAATAAATCAGATAATGATGTAGCAGCTGATTAAAGCTGATTTCTGGCCTGGATCTTAGAGACAAAGGCTTTACACTCAACAGCCACTTTATTAGGTACGCCTTGCTAGTACCAAGCTGGACCCCTTTACTTCCAGAAGTACTTTCATTTTTCATGGAAGAGATTGAACAAGCTGTCAGAAACATTCTTATGGTTTAGATCCAAGCTGACATGACAGTATCACACAGCTTGTTGTATGTTTGTCAGCTGCTTGTCCATGATGTGAATCTCTCGTCCCACCACAGCCAAAAGGTGCTTTAATGGACTGAGATCTGGTGACTGTGGAGGCTGCTGGAGTTCAGAAACCAGTTTCAGATGATCTGAGGTTTCTGACATGGTGCATTATCCTGCTGGAAGTATCCATCAGAAGATGGAACTCAGTGATCATGGGTTGAACATGGTCAGGTAGGCTGTGGAGGTAAAAACATGCACAGTTGGTACTGAGAGGCCTGAAAGAAAAGAACTTCACACAGCACAGAACCAGCAGTAGAACCACTGACACCAGGCACCATGGATCCTGGTTTCATGTTGTTTACACCAGATTCTAACAATGTTCTGCCAGTCTAGTTTGTGAAATGTTCTTGGCTGACAGGGGTGGAACCTGCTTGAAGGTTCTACATGTTCTGCATTCAGAGATGGTGTCCTTCAGAACTTGTTTGAAATGAGTGGTTCTTTGATCCACTGTTACCTTTCTGACCTCTGACATCAACAAGCTGCTGCTGCTCACTGGACGTTCTCTTTTTAGAAGAATGCTGCTTTGTAAACCTGAGAGATGATTGTAGATCTACTTATTCTGAAATACTCATACCAGATGTCTGGCGCCAATAACCATGCCACGTTCAAAGTCACTTAAATCCCCTTCCTTCCCAGCTCTGATGCTTGGATTGAACCTCAGCAAGTTGTCTTCACCTCGTCTACCTGCCTAACTGCATTTAGTTGCTACCTGGTGATTGACTGATTTCGCTATTTGTTTGAATAGGTGTACCTAATAAAGTGACCAATGAGTGTATAAGAGCCAAGGAGTCACAGAAGTAATACTATAATACTATAATAATAGTATTACTATAAAATAACATTAATTTAGTGCCTTTCACAATACAAAGTAATGTTGTTCACATAGTACATAATTAGAAGGAAAAAAATAACAATCATTACCTACGAACTTAATGTAATAGTGTTCAGTAATATTAAATAAATGCAGTAGTACTTGTCTTGATTCACACAAAAGTATTTGTCCTTCAAAGCAGCAAACACAGAGACGTGTTTCTGTCTTTATTTATCTGCTGTTTGACTGTGAGACATGAACATACGTATATTACAGTAGTGTTCTCCGTTTCTGGGCGTCTTCCTTGGAGATTTTGTGTGATTAGAAAGTAAGTGGACAAATCACAATGTCATTCAGCTTTTCCTAAAAATGTAGATCAGGATCATTTAACATCTAGTCTAGAAGGCATGGGCCTTGTTTATGGGGGGGACAGGGCCCCATGTTTTTGAGATGAACAAAACAAAGTAAAAAGTGGAAATTTGCTAGTTTCTTATAAAAATCCTCTGCCAGTGACAATGTTGAATTTTCTCTTTTGTAAGTTACTGTCTTGTTTTCTCTTTGTTCCTTACTCTGAGATTTGCATGTTTATGTACATGTTAATAAACCATTTCTAACTGCATATATAAAGTATGCATCTAAGATCAGGACAGAATCAAAGTCCTATTTTTGTGAAACTGAGAGCTGTTGGGCTTCGGTGAGTCACTTTGCAAATGTGCAACAACAAAAACAACATATGTATCAGAGAGCTATGCAGTGTTTTTCCAAAGGATCAAGGCAAGACAGTAAGCATTGATTCATAATTTCATATTTATGAATTCATACCACTATCTCAAAAAATGTTGTAACCTTTCTATGAATTTGGACGACTACATGGTATATCACATTGCAGTCATGACGCATAAATGACCTTTGTGACAATGACGCTGATTTATAAATTTAACAGAACCTTTCCCTTGGCCTGCATGGGGGACCTGCGACTGCATTTTTTACAAGAAATGCCCTTTTTCTACTTTTTTGCAGGACTATAGTAGACAAATATATCATGAATTATGCAGTTAGAAATGCTTCAAAAATCACCTCCGGCCATCTGTAAGTTGTTGGCTTCTGGGGGCCTTAAGCGGCCCTCAGACCCCCGGCCGCTAGTGCTTCGGCCCTTCGGGCCTCACATTGACCCCCCATTATATCATATCAAACAAGGCCCTTGCTAGAAGGGACTTTCTTATGAATCCAAATCAGGTTTATTTGATCAAATATGTTGCACACACAAAGCTTCCATTCATTTCTCTCTTGTAGTTATTGCACATTACTCCAGAAAAACAAAATACAGCAAATATATGAATAATTTAGACATTTGGAAACATAAAAAGACACGAGGACATGTAGTACTACAACAGCATTATATGTACAACATGTAACTCCTGCAGAAACACCATGATGTTATTCGTGTGCTGCTATCTGAGTCTTATTTTGTCATTTTATTTTTGTGGTGGAGTTTAAGTGTTTTAATTTGTGTGAAATATATCAGTTCTATAGAAGAACAACTAATATTTTATTATTAAAAGAGAGGATTTTTTCTTACCTTTAGGAGACGGTTTATCCATGTTCTAGTCTTGTGTTGCTGTTGCTGGTCATGTGGTTTGGGAAAATTATATGACCAACAAGAAAATGAAATTAAACCTGAAAAGTTTGGACAGGATGTTTGAAGCTGCAGTTTGTTATTGTTGCTGGTTGTGGGACTGTTTCTGTGGCCAGGAACAGTTACTTTGTGGGTGAGTCAAACCCTCAGGCCAGATTCTAGAGACAGCTAGCACCCAGCCAGGAGATGTTTCCTGTATAAATGTAATTTTTACATTTTGGTTTTTCAATAATGAGACAAAAAGATCTGATTTTATATCTTTTGCTGAATGTTTTTTACTTTGTTGTAATATCCTTACCTTTGATGTATACTGTATTTCTGCAGTTGATCAAACACATTTTAATATGTCTAATTTTAAAGAGGCCATTTTACACAAATTTCATGACTTTGTGGTTATTTCTTAAGTATTAACCAGTAATATGAAACATTTTATATCTAAAAAACGTTAGGAAACACTTATTAACTGACCTTTCAATCTGTCTGCGTTAAAATTCGGGTGGTTCCATCAGGCTTCAGGCAGCAGCTCACGAATATTCATTATTCGAATTTGCTGGACTCAGATTGGCTAACAAACTAGCCTATGAGAGCAAGGTGTACTGTTTCCTGCCCCACTGCTCATGGCAACAGCACACGTAGTCTCTGCTGGTTTGATACGTCTTATGCTAACAGCTTTTAGCCAGCAGCATGCTAGGCGTGGTTTCAACTGCGGGAGCTGATGAATACTAACGAACAAAGGAGTTGTGATGAAACAGATACAGGCTGTTAGAACTCGGGAGAACTCGGGTTTTATCACCACCTGCGTAGTTTGAGAGATAAAAACTGAAAGAGAAGTTGTTGACCTGTTTTCACACCCACTATGAAGGTAAGAACACCTGTGGAGCTAAAATATTCAACAGAAACTTCAGAAAACCCGTTTTTAATGCAATGGCTTCTTTAAGTCATATATCCTCGTTACTTTGATTTCTTAATTATTTGTTTAAATTAATGAAAGAGTTTAAAATGTAAACTTTCCAAATTAGAGAGAAAATTCACTACTGTCTATCGGTCTCATTGCCCAGTGAAGCGGATTTAAAAGGATCATTAAAACCTGTTTAGACCGTTCCTGTCCAGCTGAACTCAATAAGTTCACACAAATTATAGCTTCATCTAAACCAACTACATGTATGTTAGATCCTATCCTAACCTGACTCTTTAAGGAGGGTTTCTCCCTTAATTAAAACCCCCAAATTAGGCATGATCTGTATATCTATAATGAATGGATATGTGCCTCAATCTTTTAAGGTTGCTGTAATTAAACATTTACTTAAAGGGACTGTATCATGCTATTTTACAGTTTTCAACATCTGGGATCGGCACATATATGATAAAACCTTACTGTTTGAGTTATATTCACTTCATTTGTCCTGAAATATAACTTATATTCTCGACTTATTCTGTGACCAGCAAGTAAAAACGCTCGGTTTACCTAAAACCCCGCATCCCAAATGTGAGTGTGATTTTTTTTGTGTGTTTAGAAGCACTAAATAAACTTCTGTAACTCTCGCAGCCAAATGCACATTTTCGATGAGAAATTTTTAGAATGAAATACAACGAAATGGAGGTGCTAATTTGTCAGAGGACGCTCGGTGGTGAGGAGCGTCTGGAGGGAAGGACGGTCCACTCGCGACTGGATGCGATCCGACCCGGGAGATGACACCAAGACTGGGATCGGACGGGTGAAGTAAGACAGGTCGAGCGGGTTTCTGGAGGCAGCGACCGTAGTCGCTGACTGCGAGACTAGCAGCCAAGAACGAGGCGGACAGAGAGAGAGAGAGATTGACCGGGACAGGTCTGAGGTCTGAGGCTGGATTAATGAGGCGGTTAAACTGCAGCACGGAGGCTAACAGGAGCTCGTGGCAAACGGGACGTCTGACTGAGCGCTGGCAGGGTGAGTGACTGTGTCTTTTATCCGGTGGTGGGACGGGCTGCGGTGACGTGGAGCTCAGCTGTAAAGCTGGATTCATACTGACATGTGATTAGCAGGGTCGAGTTGATAAGTCTTTATTAGCAGCTGATGCTAATAAAGAGCAGCAGGTGGTTGAAGTGTGGGAACTCTGGGCTGTAGGTTAGACATCTGCCGTGATGAGCTCCTGACAAATTGTTTCGGACTCTCGCAGCTCGCCGCGTACCTACTACAGGGGCAGCAGGGATTGGTCAGGAACTTCCTGATATGACAGTGTGACGTAAACGGGCTCAATTCAGCCGTTTTACATGAGCGAGTAAAGCAGCTGCTCAGAGCGCAGGATTCAGCAGGATTACTCGGGAATGCACGAATTAAGCCAAAAACCACTCTGGAGGTCTTTTAAATAAAGAAATAGCATCACAACATGGTTAAAAGCTCCAAAAAGATGATTTTTCATGATACAGGACCTTTAAGAAACCTGATCTTGACCCAGGATCTCCAGGTAATTATCAACCTATATCCATATAACCTTCATCTTCAAAAATTTTAAAATATAGTAGCAGAATATTTGTGATCATTTACACAGTAATAATCTTTTTGAAGAGTTTCAGTTAGAATTTTGAGCTCATCATAGCACTGAAACAGCACTGGTCAAAGTTTCTAATGATCCTCTCATGTCCTCAGACAATGGACTTGTGTCATTACTAGGCCTGCCTGAAGCATAAAAGTATAGTTATTTGCAGTCTTTGTATGATGGAGCTGGCATATCACATCTGAAGGGGAGGCATCCCATTGTTACTCCAATGTTTGCTAAATTAATTTCACGTTCATGTAACATTAGTAGTAGTGTTTTGTATAGTTTTCTGTAACGTGAGCTCTGCACACTTTGATGATGCAATCTACTGTAACCATGTTTGTCTGCTTTCTGCCAGTAGCTAGTGGCTAAACAGCTATGTTTAGCTAACAATATGTAGAAATAGCATAGAATGCTGGCATGAATGGTGGCAGTGGCTAACTTAAAGCTAACAGAACACAGCTATCTAGCCACAAACATCTGCATACGGCCAACTGGCATCCCCAAAGTGACGAGCTGCTAGCTGCAGTAGCAAGCAGATTGTAGTAACGTGTAAATGTAGCTGTCCAATATTATGTTTAATTTATGATTTGTGTTTACTCCGTAATGCTGTGGTCATTTCCAAGTGAATGACATTATTGGACTGATGCTTTTATTTTGTTTTAAGCAGAAGATGTTTGGCTTTGGAAAACCGTTGTATTATAAAGTAATGTTTTACATTTTTGGGGGTATACAGTATATATATTTGAGAATTTATGGTTTTTATTAATCAGGGAAAAGAAAAATAATCGTTAGATTAATTACTCATTAGAATAGTCGACTATTCAATAAAATAATCAGCTGAATAATCATTTTAAAAGTAATAATTTACCCCAGCCCTAGTCTTTATTTGTCCTGTTAGATCTCAGTGCTGCGTTTGATACTATAAATCAGATCCTATTGAGGAGGCTTGAATATGATATCAGGATTCAGGGAACTAAACTGGTTTCAATCTGACAGATTCCAGTTTGTTCATGTAAATAATGAAACTTCTTCATGTACCAGAGTCATTCATGGAGTTCCTCAGGGTTCAGTGCTTGGACCGATCATCTTTACTACATATATGCTACCACATGGTAGACCAAGCACTATACAAGACAGAGGTTCTGGTTTTTTGGACCTGAGCACTTTAGGAACAAACTGTGTAGTCAGTAATTTAGTTTAGGTGCATTAATTTTGCCTCCAACAACAAAGAACCTGGGTGTTATCTTTGACCAGAACATGTCCTTTAGTTCTCATATAAAGCATGTTACCAGGACGACCTACTTCCACCTGCGTAATGTTGATAAAATTAGGAGCATTCTGAATTAAAGTGATGCAGAAACATTAGTTCATGTATTTATTACTTCTAGAGTTGACTGTTGTGATTCTTTATTATCAGGATGTTCTGTTTACAGTGCATGTGATCAGCCGTAAGTGGAAAAGGTCCCAAAAGTGTTGCATATGCACCCATTCAATGGCCCATACAGTACAAGTATAAACATTTTCATATTTTCTTGCAACAATCCTGCAGTTTTGAATCTCCAGCTAGTCTAAAAGATGTACTAGCTTTAGATATATTGTTTTTATTCAGTTGCAGTGTATAATAAAATAAACCTGATATTATAGCTGGATTGAATTGACTGTATATTACTAGCTTTAAATCTGGACATTATTTGATGTGAACTGGACTTGTTTCTTTTTATAGAGTTTTGAGAGGGCCTTTGTTGTGAATTGGCACTAAAAATGTTTTTTAAAAATGAATTGAATTAATCTGAATTTAACATCTGCAGGCTCTGCCTTCCGTTATTTTATAAACCACAAGTTAGACTTGCAGTCTGAGAGCGAGTGCTGTGGTGAAATAAATGTAAATACAAAGTGTTTATGTTGAAACTTCACCTGTAAGAGCTTTGTGTGGAATGAAGAGCTGAAGAATCTCTTTGGGGGTTTTAAGGATCCAGTAGAAAAACACAAAATTGAAGAAATATGATCTTTTTTTAACTGGCAACCTGTCCAGGGTGTCCTCCACCTGTCGCACAGACGGATGGATGGATGGATGGATGGATGGAGACTTTGAAGAACCTTTTCTTACGGTTTGATTATAGACAACCACACAATGGACACTTCCAGTGCAAATCATTGTTTCTCTGAATCATTCTGGGACAGAAATTCCTAAATTTGGAAATGTTTCCCAGTTATAAATAGAGGTCCTGGAAGTTTGTTTCATGTTTGACTGAAAGGACATGTATTAGTCAAAAATATCCTTAAGGTACCTCTCAGTAATGGAGACCAGGCTGAAACTATCTAAAATAAGTAAACAAGAAGACAGTGTGGTCCCAAAGGACTCAGGTCTAAAGACTGTCCCCAACCGCTGTTTCCCCTGAATTTAGAAACTGAAAATTAGGAGTCGTCCTGGAAATCCTTTGTGAAGCCAGGCACATAAATATCTGGTCAGTGGTGATAAAAGCAGTCTTTATTACATAGATTATTCTTAGACACCAGAGTTTGTTTGGCTTTTCTAAACTAGGCTGGTGATATAAAGTCACTGTCTGCATCTGTAGTCATCTACAGAAATGTAAATCAAACTGACCTATGAAATGCAGTTTTACATGAACCACTCTCCTCGAGTCCTAATGGTCATCTCCATGGCAGCACTAAGAGACAGATACAATAATGTTGTCATACACAGGTCTGTTTTCATAACTGTGGTTATGAGTTTCTCTTGGACAGGTTGATGCTGACAAACCAGAACATTGATAATCATGATACTTATAATTCGTCTGGTATTTGTCTAATGTCTGTCACTACACTTGTTGTTGCTTGCTATAAAAGGTCTATGAACCGCTGGACTGGTTTTAGAGTTTCGTCTGCTTTTACTGGTTTTGCTAAACGCCATCAAACGCTAAAGAGCAACTGAAACTGAAATGAGATTTTACTGGACCTAGGTTCAGTCACCTTTTGTACTTCCTGTTTCAGATGATCATTTTTCTTGAGATTTGTTTATGCTGAACAATGAACATCACCATATTTGTTCTGACAAATTGTAATCTTTAGCACCATTTTCTATCATCTGATTAAATATCTTAAAAGACAGAGACAGAGATGTTTTTATCCCTAAAGAGAAAGTACTGCAGAGTACTGCAGCATTTTATCAGCTCTGGTAAACATCTGTTTAAAAAGATATCTGGGGAAAAGCATTGGCAGCATCAGTCATTCCACTCATGGTTGAGGTCACCAAACACAAACTAATAATTAGAGAATTGCCACTTTGTGCTTATGAGGGGATTTTTACAGTGTGCTGATTTTATTAGAGTCATACTAACAGCCTGATTTATATCTTTGAATTTTCAGTAAATTTTCACCTTTTATAAGAATCTTATTATCTAATTTAAAGGTTGTTTAATGAGAAAAAAACTCAATGTATCTCATTGTGTTTAAGATTAATGTGATGTCAGTGTATTTTATTCCATTTGGTGCTGAAGAGACTGAAGGCTACAGAAAGTATCTGGACACATAAACAGACTCCACAGGAATGTAGATGTGTACCCCCAAAAGCAACGAGCACTTGATACACTTTGTGTCTGGCTTTTTATCATCCATGTGCTAATTCCAGTTGTTTTGTCTGAACCATTTACCTCACGGATCATCTCAAGAAGACTAAAGCTTCTGATCAGATTCCAGCTTTGCATCAAGATGATTTTGATGGTGGTACAATCTGAATGTTTTTTATAAGACCTGTTAATTAGATCAGATATCAAGTGGACTCCTTGGACTGGAATGCACGCTTTGCTTTAGGTCTTAAAAACCTTGAATAGAAAATCGTGTGGATTTCAAAGGGGATTCTTTTAAAACCCCATTCTTGATCAAGTAACACCTTTGTTGTAAAATAATTCAAACTGAGGAGAAATAGCAGCAGGTTATTAAGGTTATTAGGTTATGACTGAGTAAAAAATGCTGCAGCCTTGTGTGACGGACCGTTTGTTTTTCTGAGCAGAGCGGGAGTTTCACTTCATTGCTCTCAGTGCATGTTATCTGTTAAAGGCTGCCATGGTTGATCTAATAGAACTCTCTGTGGTATCCAGGCTTTCATCCTCCTATTGTGCAGACACGAGTTCACATTTGAGCTGTTCTTTTTGACCTAAAACTTGACTGCACTTGAGAGGTCAAAGCTCAAACCATGCGTTAAATACTATGTACCCTTAATTATTACCGCTCTTAATTGTGTTGCCTGTTCTCATGCTGGTAGGTCAGCTTAGCTTAAGAAGCAGGATGATTAGTTATGCATACCAGCACAGACTGATTTGACAGCATGAGGAAGCAGCTGCTCGGCTAGCAGAAGGAATCAGATCATTCGTCTGCAGAAAAGCCAGCAAGGTAAAAACTCAGTCCTTCTTGACTTCACAAGAACTACTAAAGTCAGTCTTTAGGATTTTTCTCTGATTTCTCCAGTGTGATGATGTGTAGCAGTTGTCTATGTTCACCTGGAGCTGAACAATGCAGCTCAGCAGGCTAAAGACATAGACCCATCTAAAGAAATGTAATCTGCTAATCCAAGATGTTTTCATGTGGCTGTAGCATTTATCAACCTGCTGCTTTTTGCTTGACATGGGTCAGGATTCGCTTGGCTCTGCATGCAGGAGTCGTACCCCGCTGCAGCCTCTCTCCCAGTATGTGTGTGGTAACAGCGGGGAAAGTGAACACCCCACCCTCTGCACCTTCTCTAATACTCAGCCTACATTCCTTCACTAATGAGAGCCCAGCACCACCACCTCCATCACGACTCCTGCCTTACTTTCACTAAGCCTGCAGCTGTACTGCCCATCAACAGACAAAACTCTATAAGACATTGTGACAGTGGGAACAAATCAAATAATATAACATCAACATTCCCCCTTCCAACAGTCACAATACTCATTATTTCTCACAATTCTGTACAGTCGTTTTATCTCATCTGCTCTGAAATACTCCATATGTTAATTATTTACTGGTGTGGATTCTATTTGGGTGAGAGGACTCTCATGCCATCCAGACTTGATGGCGTCCTTGTTCTTTCTCAGCTTCATATATCATTCAGTAAGTCAAAGACATAATTTAACAGCTTAGCAAAGCTCTTTCAATGCTCTGTGTAATATGAATAGCTGAACACAACAATGTTGTGTTGGAAAATTCTACAATTGTATAGTTTTGTTGCTTCTTTCTTATAGTTTCTAATCTTGCTCTGTATTGTTATTTTCCTGTCCAAAGGAAGGCGGGGTTGTTGGGAGCTGGTAGAGACCGGTGGTGTGTATCAATAACTTTATTTACTGCCCTGTACACATGAGGTTCAGTTATTAGTGGATTACTCTCAGAAGCTTTAGAAGGTTGCTCATGGTTGACTTTTCCTATTTGTAATAAATAAATGTAAAAATGTAATATACTGTTTGTATGAATGTTTTCAACACAGTCTCATAGAGGTTTATAATACTGTCTTTAAGTCTGATTCTTTGGTTCTGGGATTCCCCTGCACAATGCTCCCGCCCCTTAACATGGTTAACAACCATCCTACTGATAAGTGCTGCTCCTGAGAACAGCTTTAAATAAAACTACAATGTAGATTTGAAGGTTTTAATTATAATAATTATGTTTCATCCACTATGTGTTGCTGTTAAAGTTGACATACCAACAACATATGATCTGTAGAGCCATCTAAAGCAGTCCTAATGGTCAGTTTAACTGAAAGAGGTCGTCCTCTGATTGGGAGGTCAGTGGTTCGATACCAGGTCTCAGCAGGCCATGTAGGCAGGACCCTGAACCCCAGAACTGCTTCCCTGGGGCCGAACAGATGGCAGCACTCTGCTCTGATGGGTCAAATGCAGTAATCAAATTCCTCGTGTGCAACAGTGCGTGTAACATACTTATAACATACTTGGCCAGTAAATAAATAAATAAAGCTTTTATATGAGAGTCAGTAATCTAGAGCATTAAATATAACAGTGATGGAACAAACGACACCGGCTAGTGGCTCGTGTCGTATGCAGATATACGCTGAATTCTTACATGAATTTATTTCATACTCAGGATGTTTTTTCCTCATTAAATCTACTTTATTTTGTTTCTAGTTTTTCTTCCATGTGTCAAAGTAAAACTAACATTATTACTACAGCAGTATAACTAAAGGGATGGATCAGGATAGCGTCATGCAGTGAGGGTTAATGTCATTTATAACATCCACATCATCAGTCAGCCAGATATAATTTCCTTTTATTTGGAAGACGTTAGGAGGGGCCATTAAAACACTTTTACTAAACAGCTGTAGCTGTTTTATATTCTGGTGGGACACTGAGGGTGTCAACTTGGATAGCTGGACTAGCCTAATAAACATTGGGGAACGTTTTTGTTCCAATTTGACATTTTACCATTTGACTTGTTTCATGATGTTACTTACAATAATTTCATGTAAATAATCAAGGGTTAATAAATGGAACATAGTGAAATCTTTATGTATCTCTGCACAGTTCGGTTATTACCACTAGACAGTGTGTTAGAGTATTGTTGCCTTCACAATAGGTCATTTTAAAGCTTAGAATATTTTTCATCATATTTTCTATCCTAATTTCAGAGAATACATTTGGTTAATATGCTGACATATTTTAATATTCTTGTAAAATTGTAAAGAATAAATAATATAATAATAATAATAAATAATAATCTGTTATTCTTAAACTTTGCCTTGTCTGTAGTAGTTGATAGAATGTAGTAACTCTGATTTGCATTGTTTGTCTGCAGTTACAGCTGCTAGGTGGCTCCGCCTATCACGTGTTGTTGGCATGACAACGTAACAGCAACACAGTTGATGAAACATCCTGTTGTCCCTGCTCTTCTTCTTCTTGCCTTTTGACTTGTATTTGCTTTGAGATCTGAAAACATCAGAAGAACTTTCTTTTTTATCAGAACATTGTTGTTCAGGTCAGTTTTCCAGCTAGCCAGTCTATGAAGTTGACAGGATTCAGATGTGTTGAAGAAATGAACAGATTTTTCAGGCAGAACTCATTTTCAGAATTATGCAGTAAATCTATCAGACTAAATATTTGTTTGAGAGCGTTCCACATTTTATGTTAACCTGTGTGTCTCACATAGGAAATGTGTGGAATGTAGGCCAGTGTAGACTGTCATACATTGTGTATTAAGCAAACCATAATCTTCCAAAGCCCCTGTCGTCATACATGGCAGCCGAAATCCAACTGGAAGGGTGGATGAGTGAGTTCTGTTTTTCTCAGAGGCTTTCCTCTGAGTCACACCAGCCAACATTCAAAAGACGGGAAGTATGTGTTTATTTTTAAAAATCATTTTCCTTCCCCTCCTTTAGACGACTGAACAAAATCACCTCAGGTTTTATTTATGGAGCGAAAAACAAAACACTAAAATCTAAACTTATTATGACCACTGAGTTTTAAGGGTTTGTTTGGATTATGGGGACACATTTTGATGCCATGTGTCTAAAAGATTCTTACAGTTACTTGCAAAACTAAGTGACATGTGATCTGACATTATAACTGTTGCTTCACATTGTGTTTTGCAGATCTTTGGGGAGACTGAGCCTGTCCGAATGACATCAGAAGGCTCTGACTGCCGCTGTAAATGCATCATGCGCCCTTTGAGTAAAGATGCCTGCCAGCGACTGCGAAGTGGCAGCGTGCGTGTGGAGGATTTCTACACAGTGGAGACTGTCAGTTCTGGATCAGACTGTAAGTGCTCATGCACGGCTCCACCATCTTCTCTAAACCCCTGTGAGAATGAGTGGAAGATGGAGAAGCTGAAGAAACAGGCCCCGGAGTTACTAAAGGTGATTCACAAACACGCTGGTCCTAAGAGATGATTCTTGTTCTTGCCAATCATGTTCTGCTCAACTAAAAAGCCATGCAGTCAGGGGTGGAACCTTATTCTGATTGGTGTATCATCACATGGTACACACATGGCCAGCATTATGATAATAATAATAACACTTCCTACTTTTATGAGCATAATTAAAAGCTTACCTTTATTTCAGAAGTTGACTTCTCTTTTATTATTATTATTCAGTGTTGTGAGGTGGTGTTCAGGGATGTATTTCACAAAGCAGGTTTAGTGGAAACTTTGAGTTAGTTAACCCTGAGATGAGGATACTCTGGTTTTTCGGTTTCACAAAGCGAGTTCAGCGTAACTCTGAGTTGGTTACCGGGGCAACACACTCCATGAGCCTAATCTGCTCACCAGCAGGTTTGTTTGACACAACTCAGAGTTTCTCCTGCTCTGAAGTTGAAGCCTGCTGTCTGACATCAGTAACAGACACGACGTGTCCGTTTCTTGACGATCCTGTTGACTTGGAAACGCAGATATTATGTAGAAATCTCCGTCGGTAGAGAGAGAGAGAGGATGATCAGCAGCGTTTGGAATGAAGCCGTTTAAAGTGACAATGTTGCGCAACATGGTTGGATTTTCAGTAACAGAATAATCTAATAAATTAAAATTTCCAACATAACACCTTCGTTATCGTTAGTGAACGTAGCATGCAGTGTGTTACTATGAATTAGAATGACATAATGTGACTAAATGCACATTAAAATTGATCTATGAAGGCTGAGTACGCAAAGGATTATGTTGGTCACTATAGCCTAGTGGTTAAAAATATACTTTTTATTTTCATTTTATTTGCATTGTGCCAGAATTTTTTTTCAGTAAAGCAGTCCATTAGTTTCTAAGTTAACTAGTTAGTTTTTTGTAGAGTAGTTCAGTTTGTAACTAAGTTACTTTTTGGAACAAGTGAGTAACTATAACTAATTACTATTATAAAGTAACATTCCTAACAGAGTGGATGTTTTATCACCCTGATGAGTATCTGGATGAGTGTTTCTACAATCATCTAGAATTTATTTAAACAATATTCTCAGTTCACACGTCTCTCATATGACCCATGATGGACATGTTGTCCACACAGAGACAATTCTGTGTATTTCCATGTCTACTTAGTGTCATAGTAAGTTGTTGGTTAATGCTGAATAGGTAAGCTGTGCTGTGGAGGTTGATGGACCCTCTTCCTCATTAATGGACCCTTATCATTTCCATCATGTTCTGTTGAAGAGAAACAAGCTGCAGGTTGGACTGGATCAACATTATTAACTAAAACCTGAAACTGAAATCTTTTTACACCTGTTTAGTTGCACCTGTGTGCTCAGAAACATATAGAATATAAATGTTGAATGAGTGAAACATTTATGTTTTTCCTCTAATTAATACTCACACATTGACTAGATCAGTAATTTTCTGTCACACAATCTCTCTCTCTCTCTTTTGCTGCTGCTTTTTTTTAAATGTGCTCATTTTTTGCACATGCAGTCATTAAAAGATCAAATTCTACTGGGAAGCAGTAGGGGGCGCTAACCTTTAGTCCACTGGTTGCCATGGTGAATCATGTTATCTGTGTTCCATTGATGAGGGCTTCTTACATCCTCATGAACTAATGCTTAACAGCTGTTCTGAAACCGAAAACTCTGAGTTTGACAACTGAGAGTTGGTCAACTTTGAGTTCAGGTTTTGATTTAGAGTTTGTTAAACCTGCTTTGTGAAATACACTCCAGATTTGGCAAGGCAGCAAAATAAGGTACTTACAGTACTAACAGGAGGCATGCAGGCCAACATGGGGCATAAACAATACGACTCTAACAACCAACGGAGAATGAGAGATGTTTTAAAAGTAGAAGATAGTTGATTACTTGAGAGGGAACAGCTGTGGTAGAGAGCATGGAGATTAATCAAGATGAATGAGAAACAGAAGTGAATCCAGAGAAAGTATAAGGCTGAAGAATGGAGGACTATGTAGACTGTAAATCACACAAGGGAAAACTACAGTACAGTAATACAAGGGACAAAGAAACTGAGTGTAACACACACAATAAACAGGGAGGGAAAAACACACAAGCAAAAAACAACAAAAACAAGAAAATAAGTACAGAGTTCCTCATGAGCCAAGAAAAACAGGAAAGAAGAGGAGCTTTCAAAATAAAACATGAAAAACCATAAACAGATCAGGAAGAGGAGAAAGTAATTCAAATACAAAACAAAACCCTACAAAGTAAAATCAAAGGAAACTCCTGAAACCCCCTCATGCTGAGAGAATGAGCCAACTGTCTTACGGGGATGTATGCAGTGCAAAAACTGTAAACAGCACATCAGTTTTTACACATAATAAGAACATTAGTGTAAATATGTGATAATTGTACCTGATTGGTGTGAAATGTCTCAGGGTGAGTACAGTATAGCAACCACTGGGTACCAGGTGGGGTGACAGTTTGGTTGAGTGACATCAGACAAACAAAACACAGATTGTTATTTCTCTCAAATCCTAAAGTATCAGTAAACCTCACAGTGTAACTAATGCAGGGCGGACACTGTGCGATTTCGAAGGGATTTCACCACGATTTTGCCGTCGCAGACCACGCTGCGTCATCGTGGAAACGTCGTAGCGTCGGGATGTCCGGTTGGGAGGTCGTAAGCCGTACAGTGTGAGAACACTCACGAGGAAGGATTAATTGCTGCTACGTGCGCACAAGACAGCGCACACAACTGCAACAACTTTCTGCCTGCTCGCCATCTTGTTGTCAGGCACGCTGTGGTTGTCATAGGAACTAAGAACCTTTGTTTTTCGTTGTTCACACTCGAGCACGTCGTGCCATCACACACCGACTGACGCAGACAAGTAGTCGTGGTTGTCAATAATCGTGGCTGACAGCAGTCGTACAGTATGAGTACACATGTCGTTAGGGTCAAATAGAGTATGAGTTACAAACCCGGTCGTGCAGTGGGAGCATTTCCCCGACAGTCAGATTTCTAAAATCACACAGTGTCCGCCCAGCATAAAGTAGACTTGCATTTTCCCAAAGCAAGAGAGAGAGAGAGAGAGAGAGAGAAAGAGGAAAGAGAGAGAGAGAAAGAGTGAGAGAGAGAGAGAGAGAGAGAGAGAGATGTGTCAGAACAAATGATGGGTCCAGATGATCTGACTTCACTTTAAAACAGTAAAGATTTGAAGTGACTGATCCTGCTGAAAGTCAAGGTGCAGCATGTTTAGATGAACTGAATCAATCCTTTTAACTGACAGTCTTCTACTGCTCAATCAGCAAAGTCAATAAAGGAAATTAGAGTTAAGATCTTAGTTGGACACTCTCAGTATTACAACAGTTCAATAGAGACCCATAAAACTGTCAGGTCTGGTTCATGACTTGGTAAATGATGCTAGATCTTCTTTCTTTATGGCATGAACAACCAGCTCCAATCTATGGTGGACCTCCTCGAGGGAACCTTATACAGCATGGATCTACTAAAAGTCCACTCTTACATCAACAAGGTGGTCTCTCAGATGAACACCCTGGAAGAGGTAGAAAATAACAATCCATGCTTTATAACTCTGATCAAAGAATTTACGTAACATAATGAGTTTGTTATTTATTATCGTTTTATCTTACAGACAATCAAGACAAACCTGACACGTGAAAATGAGTTTGTCCGGGACAGCATGATGAGTCTCACCAGCCAGTTTAAAAAATATGAGAACTACTCCAACATTATGATGAGTATCAAGAAAGAGATCTCCAGTCTCAGTCTGCAGCTGCTGCAGAAAGACTCATCAGACAACAAAGTACAGGTCAGAAACAACACAGTCTGGAAATAACTGATCATGTTCTTCTTACAGGAGTAACATCTACTGAAAGACACACATACATTGATTTTTATCTGCTTCACTGCACTTTGCTGTTTTTAATCAATCAACACTTAACCCAGTCACACTGTTTTAAGTTGCTATTTAAAAGGCAACCTGAAAATGTGCATGAAAAAAATCTTTACAAAACAGAATAAAACACTCTGATTTTTCCAGCTTCACTAAATCACAGATTTTAAAATGCGATCATACCTAAATATATATCATGGACAGTTGGTCTTTTAATTTCTAGTACATGCTTCTTCATTTGCTTTTCCCAGTTGGTTTCATACACAGGACTTTATTGAAGGACACGGTTAAAGACACTGATTGGCTCAGATCAACATGTGGTTACGTATCTCAGGTGTTGATTGGCTCAGATCAACATGTGGTTACGTATCTCAGGGCTGATTGGCTCAGATCAACATGTGGTTACGTATCTCAGGGCTGATTGGCTCAGATCAACATGTGGTTACGTATCTCAGGTGCTGATTGGCTCAGATCAACATGTGGTTACGTATCTCAGGTGCTGATTGGCTCAGATCAACATGTGGTTACGTATCTCAGGTGCTGATTGGCTCAGATCAACATGTGGTTACGTATCTCAGGTGCTGATTGGCTCAGATCAACATGTGGTTACGTATCTCAGGTGCTTTACATTAGCCAGAATCTCGTCTTGCTCGTTCAGCATCAAGGTGTTTTACTGTGTGGTGTGTTGAAATGACCTTAAAATTTAATATTTGGGTTTTAGACTGGACTTGAATGCAGCAGGCAGGGCACAGATGGTGTTTTAAAGGTTCATTTAAAGGTTTATTATGTGGAAGAATAAACACACAGAGCAGAACAACAATGAAAGTTCCTCTGGGGTCAGAGCAGAGAATAATTAGTCTAAACAGAGAAAATCCCCCTGATCAGAACTACAAATACAAGATCCAGAGTTCAGAATCCAGCATCAGTAAAACAGGTGTTAATCAGAAACCTCTATGATCATATAAACTTTATCATGTTTAAACACCAAGATTGAAACAGGTTAAAGCAGGATTACTAGTTTCTCTGGGAGACCAAACAGATCTGTTCATATTTTAAATAAAACAGATAATTAGTTCTCTCAGGTGTTGTTTACTCTATTACAGTAAACTCATGCATTGTTTAAAAAGGTTTAAGGGGACCAACAAAACTCATTATTCTTCTGTAATGGCAACATCTTTGGATAAAAGTTCTAACAATATGTTGTTAAACAGGCCCCAAATACAAACAAGTGGTCACACAGTCTGGAAATGAAAACAGAACATTTTACTAATTAAACAAAAACTAAAATCAAGAACCCCAGATGGTGATAACAATAAGAACAATAAGAACAATAAGAACAATAAGAACAATATAATGAAAAAAAGACAAGGCATTGAATGTATTAAAGGACCAGGTGAAACAAACCAGGAAATATTTCATTTCAATAATACATCAGCTTCCCAAGAACCCTGTGGATAGGAAGGTTCTCCTGTAGAGGGTTCTAGCTGTAGACGGGAAGGTTCTCCTGTAGAGGGTTCTAGCTGTGGACGGGAAGGATCTCTTGTAGAGGGTTCTAGCTGTGGACGGGAAGGATCTCCTGTAGAGGGTTCTAGCTGTGGACGGGAAGGATCTCCTGTAGAGGGTTCTAGCTGTGGATAGGAAGGTTCTCCTGTAGAGGGTTCTAGCTGTGGACGGGAAGGATCTCCTGTAGAGGGATCTAGCTGTGGACGGGAAGGATCTCCTGTAGAGGGTTCTAGCTGTAGACGGGAAGGATCTCCTGTAGAGGGATCTAGCCGTGGACGAGAAGGATCTCCTGTAGAGGGTTCTAGCTGTGGATAGGAAGGTTCTCCTGTAGAGGGTTCTAGCTGTAGACGGGAAGGATCTCCTGTAGAGGGTTCTAGCAGTAGACGGGAAGGATCTCCTGTAGAGGGTTCTAGCTGTAGACGGGAAGGATCTCCTGTAGAGGGATCTAGCCGTGGACGAGAAGGATCTCCTGTAGAGGGTTCTAGCTGTGGATAGGAAGGTTCTCCTGTAGAGGGTTCTAGCTGTAGACAGGAAGGATCTCTTGTAGAGGGTTCTAGCCGTGGACGGGAAGGATCTCAGAAGTTCTGCAAAGCAGTGACAGAGAGTTGGACCCAAACTGAAGACAGATTGGCCCAGGGACGCAGCACAAAGAGTCAAAGACAGGAAGTGGAAGTACAGACCAGGAAGCAGAAATGTTTCAAAATAAAAGGTTAAAAAGTCATTACAGTGGGGGGTTGTAAGAACAAGGCAGGTGGGCACATGTGGATTAACAATAGAGTTCAAAACAGAACAGGGTCTTGGGTTTAAAAACATTATTGAAGACTAAACTCAAGGTTTAAGAATATTTAGCAACTTTAACAGCTCTCTGATAACTCAAACAGAAGTCCCTTAAAATGTCAAAGAAGGTGAGTAGAAACGGTGAGTATGGAGTCTGGCTAGATCACGTGTCAAGCTCCAGGCCTCGAGGGCCACTATGCTACATGTTTCCCATGTTTCTCTGCTTCTACACACCTGATTCAGGTGAATGGATCATTAACAGGCTTCTGCAGGATTTGCTGAAATGCAGAGGATTTGAATCAGGTGTGTAGAAACAGGGAAACATCTAAAACATGTAGGATAGTGGCCCTCGAGGCCTGGAGTTGCCCACCCCTGACCTAGAGACACAGAGATGGGTTGACTTGTTTCCACAGGTGTTCACACAGAGGTGAGTTTTTTCTTCTTAAGTTTTCAGGTTCATCCAAACACAGCGTGCCGATCACTGAAGGTGAGATTCAGCCTTACAACAATCCACAGAGGACGTCACTGGCAGTCACATCAAAACACTACAGGATGGGATCCACAAAGATAATTAACTGTTTCTGCAAAATTTCATATATTTTTGGAGAATTTTCAATAAGAGATTTTTGGCTATGGAAAGTCACTGTAAGCACAACAACAGTCTGGTGGCAACAACCCAGTACAAATACCAAACTCATCTGATCAGATGAATAATGTTCAGGTGTGACAGTCTGAACCTTTTCTGCTGGACTGCACAGAAAACCTCCAACGTTACCAGAAGAATGCAGAGGAATAAAAGCAAAACCAAACAGGGAGGAAAGGAGGAACATCTCAGAGAAAAAAACCCAAAACAAAAACGTTCCTCAGAACATCAACAACAGGTCCTTAATGGTTCTTATTTACTTACTGATGTGGGCAATAAAAGTCGAAAAGGCAGAGGAATACATCCAACAAGAAGAATAAACTAAACCTAGATGAAACAGAAACACACAGGGAAACAGGAAGAAAAACATAAAACATGAAGAATTCAAATATTCCTACAAAGAACACAAAAATTTTTGAGCAGCCAGACCATGTCCCTTCCATCCGTTCCAGAGATGTCCAGGCGTTTGCAATCAGACCGTTTAAAACCACATCTTGCCCTCATTAAAAGGCGTGGGTGAAGAAGAAGCTGGTACTGGACGGGCCTGTCTGCAGTTCTGAACTACACGTCCTCAGCAGATAATGTCTGGAGAAATTTGAAAGAAAAAACTGAAAGACCCTGAAATCTTATTGGAGGTACAACAAGTGTGTAAAGAAATGAGAGAAAATAATGTCTGAAACACTCGTAAACCTTCCGTACCTATCAGAACTTCTTTCAGCTGTTGGGAAAAAGAAAAGTTGTTTTGTAAAGTGTTGCAGGCCTGTAATGGGTTCATACTGATAAAAAGCTTCTAAATACGTTACTGTCTGTAATTACATGGTTTAAAGTAAAAAGAATCATAATTAGATGGATTTTTTCACTGCAGTCACACAATAGTTTGAGAAGCTCCACCATCTTTGGGATACACTTTCACACAGTAACTGTCTGTGTTTCTTGTGATAGTATGTCTCTAAAATAATAGTTAGTTAACTTCTCAAAGATCCACAAGTTAATCACACTCTAACATGTGAAACAGACAAGCAGATATCGTAACATCTGATGTCTTTGCAGGACACTCGAGATGTGAAGACCAAGGCAGTAAAATTACCAAATAAAAAGACCCCTGCTGCCAATCCTCCATCCAAGCAAACCAAAGAAAAGCCAGTGAAGCCCAAGAAAGACGTCATAAAACCTGGAAAACCACTGAAGCCTGACCCAACAGCAAAAGTTAAGGTGGTCGGCCACCAGCCTGGTGTGGTGAAGAGCATGACATACTACAAGGCTTCTAAAACTGATGAGAGTGAGCACAGAGGAGGTGAGAGATTTCATTTTGGTTTGGACGACCTGTGTACTTTCCAAGCAAATGGGGGGGGGGGGGGGTTGTAAAAATCCTTTTCAGTGGGTTAAAGCAACAATGTGCTTGCACTTCAGCCAAATTCATGCTCCCATCTGTGTTCACTCATCTGTGTGTGATCCACCGTGGGTGTTGCAAATGATCCAAATTAGTTTTTTAGCAGTTTCTTCTAAACCCACATGACACGTTACTGCATTAAAATGAGTGCATTAACAAAAAATCACAGCATGCAGTCTTTCTTTACCTCAACAACAGTTCTCCGTAGAAGGTTTTTTAAACTGCTGCAAACTCTGCACTGAAGTTGAAAGTAATAAAGAAGGAATTCACTACTGTGCAATAAAACAAGATGATCTTCAGATGTTATTTGTTTTGTTATTTTTTTGCTTGTTTGGTTTTACTTTTTGGCAAAAGTGTGCCATGTGCACTGTTGATTGTTGATGTATTTAATAAGTAGAAAATCTGAATCTTTTCTTGCTAAAATAGCCAGAGTAAATGGAATGTCATCTCAATGCAGTGGTGCCGTGTCCATGACATGCCTCGGCTTCACTTCTCACAATAAAGCATTGGAACCCTCAGCAATACTGAGAAAACATTTCCTGACTCCTTCCAATCCTCTTTAAGTCTGGATGAGTGAATAGACCTGCTGCATGTGTCCAGCGCACATGGACATAGTGCTGTCAGAAAGTATGTTCTGCTATGTATATGAATCTAAGAAGGACCAGCCACCCTTGTTAAATCTCTGCACCTGTTCATCTGTCTTTCTATAAACTTTAGCTTTAAGGTTAAAAAAACACTTACTGACCTGGAAAATGTGGAGATATGCTAAAGCTTCAAGTTATACTCATCAAAACTTATTTTAATAGTCTGAAAATGCATCAACTCTGTCTTCACAACATGTGTTTTAAAGAGGCCCTTCCACTAAAAACAGGTTTTCTGAGGTTTCTGTTGAATATTTTAGCTCCACAGGTGTTCTTACCTTCATAGTGGGTGTGAAAACAGGTCAACAACTTCTCTTTCAGTTTTAATCTCTCAAACTACGCAGGTGGTGATAAAACCCAAGTTCTCCCGAGTTCTAACGCCCTGTATCTGTTTCATCACAACTCCTTTGTCCGTTAGTATTCATCAGCTCCTGCAGTTGAAACCACACCTAGCATGCTGCTGGCTAAAAGCTGTTAGCATAAGACGTAGCAAACAGGAAGAGAGAACGTCTGCTGTTACCATGCGCAGCGGGGCAGGAAACAGTATTCTTTGCTCTCATAGGCTAGTTTGTTAGCTAATCAGAGTCCAGCAAATTTGAATAATGGATATGAACGAGCTGCTGCTCGAGGCCTGATGGAACCAGTCAAATTTTAATGCAGACAGATTGAAAGGTCTGTTAATCAGTGTTTCCTGACGTTTTTTAGATATAAAATGTTTCATATTACAGGTTAATACTTAAGAAATAACCACAAAGTCCTGAGATTTGTGAGAAATTGCCTCCTTAAGTCAGAAATTGAAATAAAGACACTATTACATGAAAAATGATTTATCTTAATAAAACTCGGTATTAGGAGGAAAATTCCACAATGGACACACAATTCCTGATCTAGTCAACCCTTAGAATATTTTGTAGAGGTGCCGCTAGTCCTCACACATTATTAGGACACCACAACTCTCAAGTGTGTTTAACTTCTTTGTCTTGTCAAATTAAACTAATAATGAAATTCTGCTGCAATGAATCATTACAAACAGGATTACAAAAACAAAATAGTCATGCAACTGGAATGTTGGACATTTGTGATAAATTATGCAAAAAATAGCCCAAGATAAATGACTAGCAGGCCTTCATTAAAATATCAACATTTATTCAAGCAGTCTTTGATCTATGTGCTTCCAGACCATTACAGTTTCTACAATGTGCAGCCCATGTGCCTGATAAAAAAGTTTCATACATCAGCAATTAGCTGATATTCTCTTTTATATAATCACCTCTCTGCAGGTTTTACTTTGGTCAAAACTGCTTGGTTTCTCCAGGCATACATTTGGGTTGATTTGATGGATTTAATCTAACAGAATGATTCATACCAGTAAAAGTGCGCACACCCTTTACACTGAAATAAAGTTTGGGGGATTTACTGCCCCATATGGTCGTTTTAGAAACTGTTTTTTACCTTTAGTGTTGGCTGCATTATTCAGTCTAGTTACATCAAATCCAAAGAAAAGTTTAAATATCTGTGACTGACTTTCTTGATCTGAAAACAATTAATGGTTCAAATTCTCAGAAAACAAATTCCACAATCAAGACCATCTGGTCTCAGTATGCATGTCAGATATATGATCTGATATCATTTCCCTGCACATCTGCCTGACAGCTTAAAATGTTGCTGTACTGTTGGTAAGCCAAAGAGAGACAGCCTTTGATACAGCCTGTTAACTATCCACCAAAAAACACCCTCTTTGGCATGATGTAGGATTCATATAGCATTTGAGGTATAGCTTTATAGTCAATTCTCCATCCACTGAAGAATATAAGAAGAGTCTGATGTTGTCTGATGTACCCTAAACAAAGTATGTTCAACTGAAAGGATCAAAGAGGATGAAAATTTTTAAATATTGAATTAAAAAGAGACTCCTGAAAAGCAGCAACTAGGAGCAGAGACTGTGTATTACTGCATAGCCTTGAAGTCACTGTGACTAATAAGATCAAGAAGCTCGTGGTTTCAGCAATAAAAATCCAACAGTGGTGCTTTCTGTTGTTAGCACTTATCTTAAGAACTGTTTGACCTTGTCTGACCCAAAATAAATTGTTTATAGCAAAATATTTATTTATGTTTTATCTTGACTGTTTCTTATTCCTTTCATTCCATTCTCATCACATACTCCATAGAACGTGTCACAGAAAACCTGTCTGAGGATGAAGGAACTGAAATGATCCTGGAAACTATGGAAGGCACTGTGGCTGAGCCCACTGACACCACGTTAGCTCCCACTACTACTGCTGCCACTACCACCACCACCACCACCTCAGCCATTAGAACCACAACATCCAGCACCACCGAACCCACTACCACCACCATCCAAATGACACCAGCATCTGAAAGACCCGCTCCAACCATCATGCTGGTGCTGGACAACTCAAATAACAACAGTCGACCCAGTCTCCACAGAGCAGGTATGAGAAGAAATGTCACACCATGTGAGTAAGCTCAATATTTTCTTGTTGCAGTGATGCAAGCTAATGTAACTCAACAGTTTTCTACAAAGTAGCATATGAGTGTGAGTGTGCTAAAGTGTATCTGACGTGCGATTTTTATGTGTGATTTTACTACTTCATCTCAATAAATATTAAATTTGTGCCCTATGGGCACTCTTCCACATAAATCTGGATGTGTAGACTTCTGGCAATTAAACCTCAAACATTCACATTTACAGAATACTGCTGCACAATTCTGAAAAGTTTGCAAAACCTGAAGTGACAAAAGACAGTAACTGGAATGTAAACATGCAAACCAATGCAGACATGCTGAATCAGATGAGGAATCTGTTGTTTCTTAGAGTTTGTTTCTGAATGAGAAATCGACTCAGGAGAAGAGACAGAGTGAAGAGTTTGGACACGTTTTGATGCACAGTCGTATATTTTTCAGCTAAAATCGATTACACAGGCTTCAAGTTCTGCTGATCAAACACAGTCAGTCTCAGTGTCATTGTGGATGTAAACATTACAGATAAACAGTCAGATCAGAGCAGAAGGAGGAGAGAAAGAGGAAGTAAAGAGACTAAAATCCAGCAGAAATCTGTCCTGGAGTTACTGATGTCTGATCCTGACATGAGCGACTCGGTGGAACTGAGAGTGTTTCTATCTCTGATCATCTGAGTTTTTATGGGCTGCAAATATTATGAGTTGTAGTCACATAAGAGTGTCTGTGTTTGTGTCTCTGTGTGGCGACGTCTGTGAAGAAAGTAACATATATGACTCGTCCTCCTGACAGCAGCTGGTTTGACACAAAGATCCTGTTGACCTGCAGCCAGCAGCAGCTCATTTCAAACTCCATTCCCTTTTTATTTAGAACATTCATGTTCCTCAGCGTGTTGAGAGTGAGACATTCAGAAAAGAGGATTTCCAGGTGGTTCTTTCTGCATATTGCTGCTTTGTTTCTGTGCAGTATTGGATTACAGGTGGTGTTGTTGATAGAAATGATATTTGATGTTTAACTCGTGTCTCTGCTGAGTGAAAATGACTCGAGCTGCACAGATGAATCTTTCCATGGATCAAACTCCAACCCACTGAGTCAGAACCTCTATGTTTGGTCCTCATTAAGTCTTTTATTTCTGTGTGAGTGATGTCATCATTCTCTTGTCTGATTTAGGGAAATACTGTACATTAATGAAGCAGTGTTGCTACAACCAGCTGATTTACAGTGTTTCACCATTTTATCAGTGAAACACCAGCTCACTAATGCTTTCAATGTCCATGTAAGATGGAAACTAAGAGCTGCGTTCCTGAGTTTTGTCACTTCTGGTTTAATTATCCTTCATAACTGAAATTTCCCTGAAGCTCATAAAAACATTCAGATTTGCCTTATAAGTGTCAAACAATACAAATATGCACCACGTTTCATTAAATAAAGTTATAATGCTTCTAAATATATAATGAGACCTGGGCATGTCAAATACACTTTAATGCAAGTCAGTCTGTCCCCAGGCATGCAAGTTGAATGTTTTACTTGTTACTTTCAGGGAAGATCCTTAACTGTGAAGGGACTCTGGCATCCATTGAACAACCAGTGAAGCAGCACAGTTATGGGCGGAATGAGGGAGCCTGGATGAAGGATCCTCTGGCTAAAGACTCAAAGATCTACGTGACTAATTATTACTATGGCAACAACCTTGTGGAGTTTCGCAATCTGGACAACTTTAGGCAAGGTGTGCATCAACTGTGCCATTTAACTGTTATGTGTGGCATTTCTTCAAATACGTGATTTTGTTTTCTGTCTAAGCATTTATGCTTTAAATTTGATCCATGATGCATTGTGATTACATGAGGCCAGTTAGGAATTTTTCTGTCTAATAGCACCCCAGATCTGAGTGGTGATGATTCAAATTTAGACATCAGATTTTACATAGTAATTTCACAAGATTATAACATTAAATCGCGTAATACTGCACAACCAGGCCATGAAACTACCAACTCAAAAGCATTTTGATCATATTTCTTTTGCATAGTTTTAGTTAGTGGCTACTGGGGTTCGGCCAAGCTCAGCCCAGAAAGGCTTCTGGAAGCCACCTCCATGTGCACTGATCACGTGGCTGAAAGAAAATCGAGGTCAGGTGTCAGAAAAGAGCCAGAGCTGGTGAATAAGAATGAGAGGTACCAACTCGATATAGTTGGGCTCACCATTATGCATAGCTCAGGTTTTGGAACTCAGCTCCTGGAGAGGGGCTGGACTCTCTCTTGCTGTATAGGGGCCTAGGTGGTGAGATGTTGGGCAGGTTTGGGGAAAAACATGTTTTTCTTGTTGCAGTGATGGATTTTTGATGTTTGTTTGTTTTTGTTTCTTTGATGGCTAAAAAAATTTGAGTTTCCCGGTACCGGCAAGCTACATCGAAGTATCGTTGGGCAAGATACTGAACCCGGCACTACCCCAGGGCAGCCGTAGTGTATCGGGAAGGAGGGCAGCCATCGATTGGGAAACTGGAGCTTGATCCCGTGTCCCGGCAAGAGGCTACGTGTCGAAGTATCCTTGGGCAAGATACTGAACCCTGCAACTGCCCCCGGGCGCTGTTCAAGATGGCTGCCCTCTGCTCCTCACCTCACAGTGAGGATGGGTTTAAATGCAGAAATGAATTTCCCCATGAGGGATTTTTAAAGAGGCCATTCCAATAAAAACGTCTTTTCTGAGGTTTCTGTTGAATATTTTAGCTCCACAGGTGTTCTTACCTTCATAGTGGGTGTGAAAACAGGTCAACAACTTCTCTTTCAGTTTTAATCTCTCAAACTACGCAGGTGGTGATAACACCCGAGTCCTCCCAAGTTCAAACGGCCTGTATTTTTTTCGTCACAACTACTTTGTTCGTTAGTATTCATCAGCTCCAGCAGTTGAAACTCTGCCCAGCATGCTGCTGGCTAAAAGCATGTTGCCATGTGCAGCCTGGCAGGAAACAGTATACCTTGCTCTCATAGGCTAGTTTGTTAGCCAATCTGAGTCCAGCAAATTTGAATAATGAATATTAGTGAGTTGCAGCCCGAAGCCTGACGAATGTTGACACAGACAGATTGAAAGGTCAGTTAATCAGTGTTTCCTAATGTTTTGTAGATATAAAATGTTTCATATTACAGTTTAATACTTAAGAAATAACCACAAAGTCCTGAAATTTGTATGAAATGGCCTCTTTCAAGGAAAAAAAACATGTATCCACAATCTGAATTCAAGCTGTCTTTATTTTTATTGGACTTTTGTGATAGTCATGGTTTGTTATTAAAAAATACTATGTTCCAACATAGGGTGGTCCATAAATTTACCTGGTACCAGGCCACTTTGAGCTGAAGGTCTATGATTGATTCTACAGTTGTATTATCAGACCTAGGGGGTGGCTGTGGCTCAGTGGTTAGATCGGTTGTCTTCCAGTCATTGCATTTTAGGGAAGGTTGGGGACATGCAGTGGCGATTTTTGTTATAGGCAATTTTGGCAACTGCCCAGGGCGCAATCTGTTAGGGGATGCACAAGCACTGTCAAAAAAAGTAACCAGAGTTTTAGACTTCTTAGTTCCACATCAAGTTAGTGTTGGTTAGTGCTGGTGCACACCTACTATCATGTGAACTTACTGTTGAGTTGTGTACAGGGCGGTATTGGGGGGTTGGGGTGGTAGTGATTGCAGATGGCTGGCTGAAGGCACTGATGGCTAGTTCGTCCAGGGCGCAAAACTAGCGAGGAGCACTACTGGGGACATGGAATCTGAGTAGGCCATGTTAAGGGCCTTCATTGTGGATACAGCTCTCAGGAGCTAGTACCGGGTTGGACCCCCTTTTGCCTTCAGAACTGCCTTAATACTTTGTGGCATAGATTCAACAAGGTACTGGAAACATTCATCAGCTATTTTGGTCTATATTAACATGATAGCATCACGCAGTAGCTGCAGACTTGTCGGCTGCACATCCATCATGTGAATCCCCTGTTCCACCACATCCCAAAGATGTTCTATAGGATTGAGATATGGTGACTGCGAGGCTGTTTGAGTTCAGTGAACTCATTGTCATGTTCAAGAAACCAGTCTCAGAAGATTCTAGCTTTATGACATGGAGCATAATCCTGCAGGAAGTAGCAATTAGAAGATGTGAACACTGTGGTCATGAAGGGATGTGGCATTGCAACGATGCTCAGTTGATACTAAGGGGCCTAAAGTGTGCCAAGAAAACACCCCCCACACCATTACACCACCACCACCAGCCTGAACTGTTGATACAAGGGAGGATGGATCCATGTTCTCATGTTGTTGACGCCAAATTCTGATCCTACAATGTTACAGCAGAAATCGAGACTCATCAGACCAGGAAACATTTTTCCATCTACTATTGTCTTATTTTGGTGAGCCTGTGTGAATTGTAGCCTCAGTTTCCTGCTCTTAGCTGACAGGAGTGGCACCCGGTGTGGTCTTGTAGCCCATCTGCCTCAAGGTTTGACGTGTTGTGTGTTCAGAGATGCTCTTCTGCATATCGTGGTTGTAACAGGTGGTTATTAGAGTAATTTTTGCTTTTCTATCAGCTCGAACCCATCTGGCCATTCTCCTCTGACCTCTTGCATCAACAAGACATTTTCACCCACAGAACTGCTGCTCACTGGATATTTTCCCTTTTTCGGACCATTCTCTGTAAACCCTAGAGATGGTTGTGGGTGAAAATCCCAGTCAGCAGTTTCTGAAACACTCAGACCAGCCCATCTGGCACCAACAACCATGCCACGTTCAAAGTCACTTAAATCGCCTTTCTTCCCCGTTCTGATGCTGGTTTGAACTGCAGTAGATCGTTTTGACCATGTCTACATGCCTTCATGCATTAAGCTGCAGCCATGGGATTGGCTGATTAGAAATTAACATTGTCGAGCAGTTGGACAGGTGTGCCTAATAAAGTGGCCAGTGAGTGTATGGATCCGTGATGAAGTATATTTTCATGTCTAAATAATAAAAATACTACTCACTGCAAACTATAATGCAGAAGTACATGTAAGTTAAAGTATCTGATAACATCAAATCCGCAAAAAAAAACATCCATCGGTCATGACAAAGCCACATAACATTTTCTCTCCAGCTCCATTCTCATCCTTTATCTGAGCTTTTCTGTTAAATAAACACAAGAGAAAAATTATTTAGCCCCCAATAGACTTTATTTCTGTGGTAATGTTAGTTTAAATGCCTTTGTACAAACACTATAAAACTGACACCAATATACAATGTATTGAACATGTGTTTTATATAAAGTAATGCTTTGGGAGGTTAGCAGCTTGTAAGAAAGGATTTATACACAAACATGTTTGCCTCATCTATTTCTTCGACAAACTTCCACTTCTGTTATCCTCCTATTTGTCTGTCTTGCACAAATATACACCAGTGTTTTTATAAAAATATTTGTCACACTGATTTTTGTTCAGCAGTCAGCTCTGTGTGATTGAGGTGATCTGTGAATTAGTTGTTTTAGAGCTTCGGTGGGTGGGAAAGTCCCCTTTCTTCACTTCTAAATCAGCAGAGGAAATGAATTCCACTTTGAAAAAAGTTAAGATGATCTGCAGTTGGTGAACTTGGCTTGTTGATCTAGACGTGTTTGGACAATGCTTTTACTAAATCCACTTACATGTGAGGTGTCCTGTGGTGTAGTAAGCTCACAGTTCTGTGCGGATGACTTGATATCTTGGTGAGTGGCGGCGATGCCTGCTGTTCCTTGACATGTGCTTTGGCCTTTCTTTTGAACTGAACACAGCCGAGGCGGATTAAGAGAGTGGGTTGGCCTCAGGGATGAGTCTAGTGAGTGGTTGGGGGGGTTCTGCACAATGTTATTGTTCTTCACTGGCTTTTACTTATTATTGTTATCTACATCAGACTTCCTGACATCGGAGGGTTAGTATAGCAGATAGGATGTGATTAGAAAATGACACCTATAATACAAAGTTCGTTTGTTCAGGAGGGAAATCCTACACAAACTGTATCACTGACATGTTAAGCTAATGTCCATACAGTCTGGTATTGTAAAAACATAAGCTTAGCAAGAGCAACTCCATGTTTGCAACTCATAGTAACTCAAGCATAAAGTATTTCTTGCTCTGCAATGCCTGTAAGGGTATTATTTTCTTTGCAATAAGGACCTACTGACCACATAGTAACCATTTTATTGCATGACTGGCTGGAGACCAGGCATATTAATTTATCTTGTGCCTTTCTAGGCCTGAGCATTTAAGCATGATTTTAAAAGTTGTGTTTTTTTTTTATTATATTCACAGTAAGATCAATGTGAAAGAGGCCAAATTAGCTGCGACTGGATATTCATACAAAACTTAAAACTATTCTTGATTATATTGTAGAATTAGAATTTTTGGTTCATTTTTTAATTGATCTGTATTTAATTTATTTATATTTGCCACATTTTGTTTCCCAGTGCTAACCAAACAGAAGAAAAAGCATGTGCTCAGGAAGTGGAACCCTAACTCACTGTTTTGCATATTCACACCAGTGGCTTGGGTGTTCCAAAATGTTTTAGGGTCAAAGGAAAAGTGAAGTAGGGGAATAGGACTGTCTGAGCCTAGAAACTGAGATTTTTCAGGAGTCAATCAAAAGGATAATAAGGGTTTTTTCTGAACTTCAATGGCAAAATGAAAATGAATCCATTCTTAATAGAAATCATTAAAGCCATATTTCCTAACTTGTATGGGGCTAACAAAATATGCTGCAGTCTAACCACCAGGTGATGGACATGTCTGGTATACAATCAACTGCAAAGTGTGTAGTCCAATATATAAAAATCACAAAAACTCAGACACCATATTGAAACTCCTGAAATCTGTGACATTACACGTCAGCTTCATTAAGTTGTCCCGTTTTTAGGGGAATATTCTTCAACTACTTAAAATGACTTCAAATTTAGAACCGAATACTTTTTAGAATCCTAGGGAAAGGAGTAGCACTACATAGGGCCCAACTCTTTCATTAAGTCAGGTTTTCCTTCAAATAAACTTTGACACAAGACATCTCTGATACAAAATAAGTGTATATAACAGTTGGACATTTGGACACACCACCTCATTTAGAATGAAAACATGCATCCAAATCTTTGACCAGTTTTGTAGTTTTTCTTAAAGAGGCCCTTCCATTAAAAACAGTTTTTCTGAGGTTTTTGTTGAATATTTTAGCTCCACAGGTGTTCTTACCTTCATACTGGGTGTGAAAACAGGTCAACAACTTCTTTCAGTTTTATTCTCTCAAACTACGCAGGTGACGATAACACCTGAGTTCTCCCGAGTTTGAACAGCTTGTATCTGTTTCGTCACAACTCCTTAGTTCGTTAGTATTCATCAGGTCCCAGTTGAAACCACGCCTAGCATGCTGCTGGCTAAAAGCTGTTAGCATAAGACGTAGCAAACAGGAAGAGAGAACGTCTGATGTTGTCATGTGCAGCCGGGCAGGAAACAGTATACCTTGCTCTCATTGGCTAGTTTGTTAGCCAATCTGAGGCCAGCAAATTCAAATAATGAATATGAACGAGCTGCTGAAGAAGCAGCCGAAGCAGCCTGACGGAAGGAGCCGGAACCAGCCAAATCTTTATGCAAACAGATTGAAAGGTCTGTTAATCAGTGTTTCCTGACGTTTTTTAGATATAAAATGTTTCATATTACAGGTTAATACTTAAGAAATAACCACAAAGTACTGAAATTTGTATGAAATGGACTCTTTAAGAATATTGGACTCTTAAATGGTGATCCTTGTTCAACACTGTTGCTGCAGTAACAGAATATTTACTGGGAACATGTTTGAGGCTGGCAGGATGACAGAAGAGGAGGAAAACATTTTTGAAGATGTTTAAATATAGCCCAACTTCTCTTGGATCACAATACTAAAATAAACATTGACAGCAATATGCAGGAAGGTTATAGTGTTGTGTTTTTGGAATTAAATATTTACATGGCAAATAAGAATTAATTGTTCACCCACTGAGTTCTAAATAAGTAAAAATTCATTTGAAACTCTTGTTTGTCTCAGGTCGTTGGAGTAACCTTTACAAACTGCCTTACAACTGGATTGGCACAGGTCATGTGGTTTACAATGGAGCTTTCTACTACAACAGGGCCTTCACTAAGAATATCATCAAATATGACCTGAGGATGCGCTACGTGGCAGCCTGGACGCTGCTGCATGATGTGGTTTATGAGGACACCACCCCATGGAAATGGAGGGGCCACTCAGACATTGACTTTGCAGTGGACGAAAGTGGCCTATGGGTGATCTACCCCTCCATGGACTATGATTACAACCAACAGGAGGTGATAGTGATCAGTAAGTTAGATCCTGGAGACCTGTCCTTGAAAAAAGAAACAACCTACAGGACAGGTCTCAAGAGGAAATCCTATGGAAACTGCTTCATTATCTGTGGTGTCCTGTATGCTGTTGATGTGTACAACCAGAAAGAAGGTGAGGTGAACTATGCTTATGACACCCACACAAATACTGAAGCTATCCCACGCTTGCCTTTCACCAACGAGTACTCCTTCACAACCCAGATAGACTACAACCCCAAAGAAAAGCTTCTGTATGCCTGGGACAATGGCAATCAGCTTACATATCAGGTGAACTTTGTTGATGAGTAAGCACAGTTAGCTTGTGCTTCTCATAAACTCTCAGTTGGTCTGCCATTGTGGTACCCAATGAGAATATTCTCAGTATTTGCCAGCCTTAAAGCAGCCATGTTGGACTCGGTAGGACAAAGGATGAAACTAAATTATCCTTTTAGTACCAATGCTATCAAATACATAACTGCAATAAAAATAAGCCTTTGTATTTGGATGTGATTGTACTATGTCAATAAAGTGACCAGGAAATTGTTGATATAATCTCACAGGTTGAGTTGAATTTGATTTAAAAGTGTCAACATTTTTATATAGTTATTCATGGAATGTTAGCATACTGGCTAACTAGCAGAGAGACGGTAGTAGACAGAAAGAAAAAGACACTGAACAGAAAAAATAAACATTTTGAGGAGTTTATTTCTGACACACATTTAACAGGCACACACAGCGTTGCTTTATGTCTAAAACATTTTGTTACACAACAAGTGTTCAGACCCCTTCACTTTAATTCATTTCAGGCTGATACACAATGTTCTACATAAATAAAATAAAATAATTCTTTTTTCTAAAAAATGATTCTCTGTTGTCCAGAACTTGAAAACAAATAAAATGACAGTTTACTAAAGTTTCCACAGCCTTTACCGGGGTGCTCAGGTACATCTGATATTCTTATCGATTATTTGACTCTAAAATTTAGGAACTTAATTCAACCGGTGACATTATTTCAGCCTTTAGAATATTTAAGCTTCTGATAAATGTTTGCAAAACTCTACAAATTAGCTAAGCTATCATTTGCTCATGGACTCCATCCTGTCACCCAGCACTTTGATCAGGAAACAGCTTGATTATTATTCCGGCCTGATGAGACTGTCTCTTTACCACTGGTTTTATTTTGAGGGATTTGTTGAATATAATATAAGCAGTAGAAAATATATGTGTTCACAAATGTGTCTTGGCTTAAAGATTTATTTTATACCTTCATAAAAAGATTTAACAATATTATTGTTTAATTGTTTTTGTATAAAACATTGGCGCTTTTGTCTTGTTATTGCCATTTGAATAACCACTACATATGTTGTAATTCAGCATTTATACCTTATGTACCTCTTTAAACACACCCAGCATCAGTAACACTTGTATTAAAGATGCCATTAGCTATGCCAATATTGCAGACATTGTTAGCATTAGAACTTTTACAACTGGTAACTCATAAATTCCAGTGTTTTTATGGTTTTGTACATGGGTCATGCAGTAAAACAACAATGTTTTGCCATTTTTTAATTCCTATGTGAAGTTTTAGAATATGATTTGTGACAGTCATGTCAATTGCAGTAACATCATTTGGCTTTACATAGAAATCATGTCATAAATGTAACAGTGCTTCAAACAAACTGTGCTTGTTCCATGAAATAAAATTTCCATAATGAAAGTATGTTGTGAGCTTTGTAAATAAATCCACAGTGACCCATTAGATGCCTCGGGACAGTGCTGCTCAGCTTGACTCTTTTGTGCTAAAGGAAGGATGACCAATGAGCCAGATCTTCTGCTTCCAGTATGACAGAGCTCTCGTTAGAGCTGTGAATAGTTCTGAGGTTAAGGTCACCATGTTCTGCTTGATCTCAATCCCAAAACACACAAGGAGCAGCCTGTGGTCATAAAAAAGGGCAGAACTGCCTGCATCTTTGCTGGCGATTGACAACATTCAGCCTCAAAACATGCTGGAGGAAGACACAGACAGAGAGCTGAATGATGGGTGTCATACTTTTGGTCCAATGCAGCACAACAATTGATAAAATTGCCATATTAAACTCAGAACCTTTGTGTTCCTGTCTTCTTTTTTTTTTACAGAAGTATAATGTTTGGTTTTGGAATCAATGTATGCACAGACAGCTAGTGGTGTGTCATGGGATGGTTGGATGTTGCTGCAATGGAACAATCTGACTGGCTATGTTGATGAATACTGACAATTCTCATGACCTATGCTGCTTAAATCCTAAACCCTCAGGGTCAACACAAAGCTTTGACCCTGTTCACATCAGCAGGGCCACCTGTTCATCATCAGCACATGAAGTACACATCGTGTACCATCATGTCTTCTCTGTAATTAGGATATAAAGTCTTTGTCTCTAAGTGTCATGCCAGAAACTGCATCAGTGAGCCATGGAGTCATGAATTCATTGGATTAGTAGGACATTGGCTACTCATTGTAGTTCTGATGATTTGTTGTTATAAGTGTTTCCTACTCTACAGCCACATTTCACCCACATTCCCTTTACTTTACTCTTAAAATGATGTAAACATGAGGGAAAACCCCTAACAGGACCAACAACACATCTAAATGTTGTTAGATTGCCAAAGGCCAAACTTCAGTCGTGTATCTTTATATTCTAAATCTAACTTCCACTAAATCAGACTGTTCCAACACTGTAGACTTTAAAATAATATGCTGCCTCCAAACAATAAAATCAATTTTCTACTTTAAAAAAATGTTTTACCTTCATAATCCAACACCAGCCATTTAACTCAAGCACAAAACAAGAAAAGAAATGGACAGATGGACTTATACTGTAGCTTCATAACTAGACATGCATGTAGAAAAGAAGAAATGTAGACTATTTTTAACTTTGTTAATATGTGAGGTTTGCTTATTCACCTGATTTATTCATTATCTATACCTGGTTATATTCATGGTTGCAGGGAGCTGGAGCGAGAGGCGGGGTTACACCTGTACAGGTCGCCAATCCATCAAAGTCACCTGATTTATTATTTATATTATTAGAAACTTGTGTGTCATGATTGTAGAACTGGACTCAGTGTGCTAACACAAGGCCGGTCAAGTATGGTATAATAAAAGGTCTTATCAGAAGAAGAGCTGAGAAGGTGGATTTGAGGGCTCACGCACAGCCTTTGAGATGCATAATTCATGATCCAGTGGCAGGTGGTCGGTGAGCAACGTGAGTTTTACAGGTAAGTGTCTGTGAGGTGTGGGAATACTGCAGAGGATTTTTTAGGGAGGAGGTGATGGAACAACTGTTGTTTTTCCTTTCGAGGATTTAATCAGCTTCACTAGAGGAACGTCACAGAGACAGTCAACAGGTAAGGACTTAAAAAAAAACATGGGGGACAAGACATAAAGTAGCTGCTGGTATGTGATTAACGATGAGCTGCAGATGTGTCTGGTCAAAACCCGGAGGAGCAGGGTACCAATGGGAACTGCACAGGAGATTACAACTCCACCTTACAATGAGGGAAAGGGTAGAAAGAGACAATGAACTGTCTGGAATCCTAACAGTCATAATAATAAAAACATGAGACTAAATGCAATAACAGAAAAAATGTGAACTAAAAAAAATATAGGAAATGTGTTTTATCTGGTGTTACAGTTGTAAAATTACAAAAGGAGTTGAAGCTAAATCCAAGTTTTTAAATACATTTTTAAAGTTTTAAACTCCATCCAGTTTAATGATGCACAAAAATGTGTTTAGTATCATGTGGAATTCAGCTTTCCTGATACGGACACACTGAAGACACATCAGAGTACACAACAAAGAATTTGTTAACAAACACAAAGCAGGGATGGCTCAAGTGTTGTGCAGAACAGGATGCAGAGGACTTCAATGTGACTTTAATTAAGACCTTTGGAGTTATTTCCTGTAGCAGTCCACTAAGAGAATGTTCTGGAAAAGCAGGATATAAAAGTGATGGACAGTGAACTAATAATTCCATCATTAAACCTGCATTGAAAGTTATGCTTGGTTGATCCTCTGTCAGTCCCTTATGTTCTGTGATATAATAAATATGGTCTAATACCTAAGAAATACAGTATATATTTAAAAGGCTTTTTTATCTGAGGTTGTTCAGACAGTGAATGATGTGCTGTGTTCTTTGCAGAAGGGGTTTTCTTGCATGACGTTTAGGCCAGGGCCCAAGAAGGACACCAAAGACCATTGTGTGAGATACAAAGGAGGCTTTAGGAAATAATCAAGGGAGGAGAGAGGTTGTGTCAGGACTACACATCAATATTTTGTAGCAGAGGAACAGACAAATCTTTTACAAACCACCCACAACTTTTGGCACATGACTGAGCGAACAAACTTCAGCACCCAAATCTCAACAAATATTATTTATTAATGTAAAATATTCTTTAAGATTCATCCTGAGTCAACTTGATTTGTTAAATTAAAGCCATTAGTAAAATTAAATGTTAACACAGTAGGGGTTCATATAGGAGGAAAATAAAACAGGTAGTTTGGCAGTAATATAAAGAGCTTAAAGGGACAAAGCAAATAAGAGTCTTTTCCAAAATAAATAAAAAATATCTTGTAAGGAAATCCCATCTGTTCTCCATGGTGACAGGAAATAGCATCTGACAACAATCATCAACAATAGAGCATTACAGCATCTGGCCGTGATAAAAAGACTAAACTCATACATGCATTCATAAAAAAGTATTTACAACCAGCCACAATCTTTCCTGCACGCTTCAGAGTCCTGGAGGTTTACAGGTCCGGGAGGTGTACAGGTCCTGGAAGTGTACAGGTCCTGGAAGAGTCCAGGTCATCGAGGTGTACAGGTGACGCAACGTGATTCACAAACGAGCATGCTTTTATAAAAGAGTGCAGAGGCCCGGTGAATCGGTGGAGGCATTTGTAAGGAGTTTATATGAACTGGCTCAGTACTGTGAGTTTGGAGGTATGAAAGATGAACAAATCAGAGACAGAATTGTGATAGGCATATCCGATGTTGATGTGTCACAGAAGCTGCAGCTAGAAACAAACCTCGCACTCGAGAAAGCTATCCAAATAGCAAGGCAAAGTGAACAAATAAAGCAACAGAACACTAGTATGCGTGCAGACTGTGCACTGGATGCAATGAAACAAAGCAAGCGACAGTCATATGATAAAAAGGCAACTGCGTACAGCCAGCGAGGGAGAACCGAGGACCGTGAGCTGAGTTCTACAAGCTGCACCCACTGCAAAAGGCAACATGGAAAAGCACAACCCTGCCCAGCAAGAAACAAAAGGTGCAGGAAATGTAATAAGATTGGACATTTTGAAGTGGCTTGTTTTTCAAAAACACTAAAAGAAGCAACTGTAGTTCCCAGAGAGCTGGACACAGAGGACCAGTTTTTCCTTGGAGCTGTGAATAAGGACAGTATCATCGAGCAACAAGGTACAGACAAGGAGTGGTTGGTGAGCTTACCTGTCAATGGGAGCACAGTCGAGTTCAAAATAGATACCGGAGCCGCCATTACAGTCATGGCACAGAGTGAAGTCAACAAGCTACAACACTGCCCTCGTCTCAGAGGAAGTCTCCACACATCACAAGCCCAGGAGGTAAAGTACAGTGCACAGGAAAATTTCTGGCCACTAGTCAATACAAAGGACAAAAGTACAAGTTTTGGATAACTGTTATCACTGGCCCTTATGCACACAACCTGCTAGGTGGGAGTGTAGCCAAGAGAATGGGTCTAGTAATAAGAGTTGATGGCATAAACACAGGACTGTTGGAGGATGTTTTTGGGGACATTGGTCTTCTTAGATGTGATCCAGTGAAAATTGAACTGAAAGCCAATGCTGAGCCCTACTCCCTGACAACACCATGAAGAGTGCCGTTTCCCCTTTTGCCTAAAATTGAGGCTGAACTACAGAGCATGTTAGCACTCGGGATTATTGAGGAGGTCACGGAGCCTATGGATTGGTGCGCCCCCATGGTACCAGTTGAAAAAAAAACAGTGAAAGAGTCAGGGTGTGTGTTGACCTGAAGCGCCTGAACAATGCGGTCAAATGTGAAAGGTACATGCTGCCAACACTGGAGGACATTGCCCCAAAACTGGCGGGAGCTAAAGTGTTCTCAACATTGGATGCGTCATGCGGATTCTGGCAGATTCCTTTGGAAGAAAGCAGCAGAAAACTAACCACTTTCATCACACCCATGGGCAGATTTTGCTTTAAACACTTACCTTTTGGGGTCATGTCTGCCCCTGAAATCTTTCAGAGACTAATGTCAGACCTACTAAAAGGTCACAACGGAGCGGTAGTCGTGATGGACGATGTAATGGTCTTTGGGGCAACAAAAGAAGAGCACGACAAACGTCTGAGCAAAGTTTTGAAAACAATCAAACAAAGTGGACTAAAACTGAACAAACAGAAGTGTCATTTCGAAAAAAAACAAAATACTGTACTTTGGCCATATAATCAGTGCAGAGGGATTGAAACCAGACCCCAACAAAGTCAGGGCCATTACCGAAATGCCAAGCCCAAGAAACGTGGAAGAGCTTCGCCAGGTCCTGGGCCTTGTCAACTACGTGGGACTGTTCCTCTCAGACTTGTCAACAAAGTTACATCCAATCACTGAACTGCTCAGGAAGGACAGCAGGTGGACCTGGGACTACGCACAAGAGCAAGCCTTCAGAGAAGTAAAGGCTATGCTTACATCCGCACCAGCGCTTGTATACTATGATCCTAACAGAGGGACTGTCATTCGTGCAGATGCCAGCAACTTTGGCTTGGGAGCTACTCTACTACAGGTACATGAGGGCAAGTTAAAGCCAGTAGCTTTCTGTTCTCGCACTTTAACTGACTCAGAGAAAAGATACTCACAAATAGAGAAAGAGTGTCTCGCTGGTGTATGGGCCTGTTAGAGATTTGCACGGTATGTACAGGGCATGGACAGTTTCCAATTGCAAACAGATCACAAACCACTGGTCCCTTTAATAAACACTTATGACTTGGACAAAGCCCCTCCCAGGTGTCAAAGACTTTTAATGCGTCTTTTGAGGTTTCAGGTGGTTGCAGAGCATGTCCCTGGGAAACAACTGGCCGTAGCGGATGCTCTCTCCAGAAACCCACTGAGCAACACAAGTGACAATGACACAGACGAGGAGGTACAAGTTTACTTGCAGTCTGTTGTGTCTAATGCACCCGTGTCACCACAAAAGCTAAGAGAAATCCAAGCAGCCACACAACAGGATGAGGAGTATACAAAAGTAATCAGCCTCATACAGAAAGGCTGGCTGCTCAGACAGTCACTACATCCAAAACTTCATGGCTACTATTCAGCGCGTTCACAACTGTCAGAGGCAGATGGACTGGTTTTGTATCAGGACAGACTAGTCATTCCTGCAGCTCTCAGATCCGATGTTCTAAACTGCATTCACGAGGGTCATCAAGGACTAATTAAATGTCGCGCCCGAGCAAGGATGTCAGTATGGTGGCCTCGCATCAGCACAGATATTAGACAACTTGTTAGTACATGCAGATTCTGTATTGAGAACAAACCTTCGCAAAGACACGAACCTCTACTCACTACTCCTTCACCTGAAGGACCCTGGCAGCTGACCTATGTGAGTTTGAGAAACAAAACTATCTGATTGTGACTGACTACTATTCCAGAGACATTGAGATAAGTCACCTGTCAACCATGTAAAGTAAACAGGTTATTGGTAGACTAAAAATTATGTTTGTAAGATGGAGAATACCACTGGAGCTGGTTACTGATAACGGCACGCAATTCACGTCTGATGAATTCAAGCAGTTTTGTGTGAAGTACGGATTCTCACACGTAACTTCCAGCCCGCACTTTCCCCAATCAAACGGGGCTGCAGAGCGTGCTGTCCAGACAGCAAAACATATTCTGAAACAACCAGACCCACATTTATCTCTAATGTGCTACAGAGCTACCCCAAGCACTGCGACTGGTGTGAGGCCAGCAAAGATAATGACAGGCAGACACATCAGAACCACTCTACCTATGCTGAAGAACAAAATGCAGAGTAATCCTGTAAACAAACAAAGCATTCTACAAAAGGACACTCAGACCAAATCGTCTTACAAGTTCTTCCATGACCGCCACTACTCGGCTCATCCACTGCCCGAGCTACTTCCAGGACAGGATGTTAAAGTAAAGTTGGATGGAGAAAAGACATGGAAAACTTCAGCCAAAGTTCTTAGCAAATGTGAGGAGCCACGCTCATACTTGGTGAAAATGGACAATGGGACAGTGTCACGCAGAAACAGGAGAAGTCTACAACTCGTTCCAGATCCAACAGAGCCACAGGAATCGCCACAAGGGGGCTCCCCTACAAAACCACCAAGTAGCCCTCTTAAAGTCATTCCTAATGAATGAAATGTGTTGGACACAGGACAATCTGATAAGTCTTTAAAACAACCACAACATTCTACACCATGCAAAGTTGTGCATGTGACCTCTAGAGGTCGAGTCATAAGAGTTCGTCAAAGGTATACAGATTAAGCTAAAGTTAAAGTGAAAGAAAAAAAAAAGGGTTAAATAAATGTGTTTATTTTGAAATGTTATTGTTCATAAGATGCATAATGGTATAAGCATTCTAATTTCAGATACTGTTAATAATACAGGTATCCATTTAAAAGTAAGGCAATGTTTATATAGCAGAGGTACAAACTGTTTATGGTTTGAATACAGCTAATAACTAAAATAGAAAAAAAAATGTTAAAGTTATAATCTTTCCCAAGGGGGGAGATGTCACGATAAGAGCCTATGGGCCACCGTAGCAGCTACGTCATCATGAACTAGATGCACGGAGTAGAGATACCTGTTTTGTTAGAACTTGAAAATGTGTCTCTTACGCTGCACATAAAAGACTCTGTTCCAAGTTGATACGCCTCATTCATTTATCACTCGCGAGACGTGACAAAGGGGTTCTGTCACAAAAATGAAAAGTAGATAAAATTCTTCAATTTGATATAAGGAATGTATATTTTCAAGAAGTATAGATACAATTTACAGGTGTTGGTGTGTGTGTGTGTGTGTGTGTGTGGGGGGGGGGGGGGGGG
>SSNP01000168.1:318807-346382 GCA_006937955.1 Pachypanchax playfairii
GGGGGGGGGGGGGGGGGGGGGGGGGGTTTAGTAACGGGGTTTGGCATGTTCTGGACAGGAAGTCTGAGATCCACCTGCTGGTGGAGTTGGGCACATGCAGCTGAGACGGTTGTGTTGAATGCAAAGCTGAATGTTCTCAAACAGGATCCTTACATAGGATTCTGGAGAGTCAAATTTTTGGTCCCAACCAGTGGTGGACGAAGTACTCAACTCCAGTACTTGAGTCAAAGTATTGATACTCATGGTCAAATCTTACTCAAGTATAAGTAGAAGTTGCTTAGCAAAAATTTACTTAAGTCAAAGTACTAAAGTGCTTACTTTAAAAAATACTCAAGTATTCAAAAGTAAAAAGTACATGTAATATTCAGTACATCAAATTATTTTGAGCGCTTTTACAGAACCTTGTAACTCTGAAATTACCAATTGACATTGTACATGTAGAAACACTGCTACAAAAAAACAATACCACTTGTAAAAACATAAAAATGCAATAAAACAATAAGGACAACTATTGTCTTTAAAATTTAAACATTCCAACACAGTTTGTAAAAGTGCATGTGTATGTCAACAGCAACAACTTGACATTGGAGAGGAAACTACAGTTACAGATTGTTGAAGTCTGGTTGTACATTCAGCAAAGAAGCTTTAACAATGAATGTTCTGAAGAGATGAATCTAGCTTAATACCTGGCTCAGTTGTATAATGTAGTTTGTCTTCGGTGAGCACAAACGACATTTGAACTGATATGAACTATTTTTAATACCAAAAATCTCGAACATAGAATTAAGATAAGGTCATGGGTGGGCTAGTTTATCCTCTGGTCCTTCGTCAACCGTCTCCATCTCTGAGCAATGTTTGAATGCAAGCGGGAGAGTTCGCTACGCAGGATAATACATCCCTAAGTGTGGGCGGTGAGTCGGTGACTGTGATTGGCTCCCTTCCGTGAAGAGCACAGCATATGGCCAATTACATTTTAGAAAAGAAAAAAACACCAAACGGATGACTAAAAAGTTATGTTGAGCCTAAGAAACGAGTAACGAGGAGCTTCCTGGAAATGTAGTGGAGTCAAAAGTACAATATTTTTCTGTAAAATGTAGTGGAGTGAAAGTCATAAGTTTCCAAAGAAATAAATACTCAAGTAAAGTACAGATACTAAAAAAATGTACTTAAGTACAGTACTTGAGTAAATGTACTCCGTTACTGTCCACCACTGGTCCCAACAGTGATCCAGGATGTTCTCCTCTGGTAGGGCGTTTAATAAACTGATTGTATTTATGGGGTTCATGGATGAGATTCCCTTGTTAAAGTCACCAAGGACAATATGAGGACTCTGGAAATGTTCGCTACACACACAAGATATCTGGTCAGCAAGTGTGCACTGCACTTTGACTTGCAGTGATAAGTAAAGACTGACAGGAACAAATAATTCACAGAGGGAGTAAAAAGGTTTGGATGGATGGATGGATGGGTGGATGGATGGATGGATGGATGGATGGATGGATGGATGGATGGATGGATGGATGGATGGATGGATGGATGGGTGGATGGATGGATGGATGGATGGATGGATGGATGGATGGATGGATGGATGGATGGATGGATGGATGGATGGATGGATGGATGGATGGATGGATGGATGGATGGATGGATAACAAGATGTAGAAACAAACAGTTTCATTTTATTGTTGTTGGGCTGTTTTTGTGCTTAACACAGAATTAATTTCTGTTTTTTTTGTTCAACTTAATGTTTCTACACATCAGAAGTAATATAATCTGCAAACTGTACAGATATTAAATTCATCCCAACAGCCATCCTGATTTTCACTTCTGGAGCGAGGAACAACCATCCGTCACACTGCCTCGCCTAGCAACACACCATTTCCTGTGCGGTCAAACAACACCAAATCTTAGCTGCTTGGAGAATTAGGGGCGGGGTGTTTAAGTGTCAGCATTAGAAAACTGGAATGATTTGTTAACATGTCAGACCATTTTTACCAGCTGTCAGAGAATGCACTGATACGAGGGGGTGGGGGGTGTGGCACAACTATTAAACATCAGTGTGCTGAAGAAAGTCTGTCTTCAACAAAAAATCATTAAACATCTGACAGTAAATGTTGTAAAGAATCAGGATTTCATGTTTTTACTTTTTTGTTCACACTTTGTGTATGAGCATTGCCTCCATCCCTGTCAAAATGTGAATGTACCTTTCACATTCCTTTATGTTTTGTTACCATCAGTCAATTTTATCATTTAAATAGGAAGCCATTTGAATCAGACTTTACTAAATTTGTTGTTATTATACAGATATAATCCTTATTTATGGCTTTGTTTAACCTGGAAGATCTTACTCTCTATATAACAGTCATCTTCTCTTATCCACAAGTTACAGCAAATAATGTTAATATACAGTACGTACATAGTAAGCCATGTTTAATCTATGAATAATGTCTCTTTCTCTGTGATGCCTCTGCATGCTCTAGAAAACTGAAAACCTTTGTAGGTTTTATTCAAACAAACATTATTCTAATGTGGAAATTCTGTTAAAATCCACCAAATGTCTCATTACTCATGATAACTAAATTTAAATTTACAAATCTACTTAATATTAATATAATTTCATCCAAATTCTGCTCAAGGTTTTTTCATTTGTTCATACAATGTGCACATACTTGACATTCAGTTACAAAGCAGATCCCCAATCTCCCCCCAGCCTTGAGGAATGCTGGCTGCTAGAATCTAGGTTAATAAAGAATGTGACCATTGTAAGATAGTCAGATCCTCTAGTGCCACCACTGTGTGTCACAGACAGCTGTTGTCTAGGAGCCCTGAATCCATGACCTTTATGCATTTTGTCTGAGTGAAAACACTCACATAGACTGGATTGATTTTGCTGCTGCCAGAGTTCTGATGAGAGTTAGAAGGAGAGACCATATTTCTCCTGTTTTAGCATCACTTCATTGGCTCCCTGTAAGGTCTAGAATAAAGTTTAAGGTTTTACTTTTGACGTATAAGGCCTTGAACGACCAAGCTCCAGCTTATATTAAAGATCTTATTGTTCCATATGCTCCTAACAGAACACTTCGCTCTCAGACTGCAGGTCTGCTTGTAGTTCCTAGAATTTCTAAAAGTAGAATGGGAGGAAGAGCTTTTAGTTATCAGGCTCCTCTCCTGTGGAACCAGCTTCCACTTTTTATCCGTGAGGCAGACACCTTGTGTAGTTTTAAGAATAGACTTAAAACTTTCCTTTTTACACAATCCTATAGTCAGGGTTAGCTTGGGTTCTCCTGATCCATCCCTTTAGTTATGCTGCTATAGGTTTAGACTGCTGGAGGACATACTGACCACATTTCTTCACTCTGCTGTCTTTCTTTACTCTGGCTGCCTCTGAGGAGGGTGTATCTCACATAAACAAACAATGAAATATTCCCACTAGAGTCATCAAATTGTTATTGCTTTGATTGTTACTGCTGCCATTAACTGTTTCTCTGTTTATCTTTCTATAGACATGACGACTGGCCAAAATACATATGTGTTTGTCTCTTTCCTGTCAATTCAGACCCCAGTCGGCTGAGGCAGAAGGCCGCCCATCCTGAACCGGGTTCTGATTCTGGTTCTGCTAGAAGTTTCTTCCTGTTAAAAGGGAGTCGCTTCTTTCCACTGTCGCCAATCGTGCTGCTCAGGATGGGGGATTGATCTGAATTAACAATTCGACCCAAACGGCTGGTTCCTTAGATTTGAAATGTTTTGATTGATTGTTATTTCTGTAAAGTGCCTTGAAATTACTTCATGAATTGGTGCCTTGTAAAAAAAAAAAGGGATTTGAATTTAATTGAATTGACTGAACATTTTAATATGGGATTTTCAGCAGTGACTTGGATCACTAATAAATAATAATTAATATTAACTAATCCAAAAAGTTGTTCAAAAAAGGCCACTGGACTTCTTTTTCTGTCTCTTGAAAACATCTCACCTGGAACCAAGAAGCACTGTTTGACGCATTCTACCAGGGGCTACGCGAAGAGATAATGAGGTCGCCACCCGAGACTCTGGAGGATTTAGAGCAACTGGTGTCATGGATCAATTTACGACTGCGAGAACGCCGGCGCCAGCGAGAGGTCAGAACTCTATGCTAGGGGTGGGCAGTACACCAGCGTCATAGTCATCACTGGTGGATTTTCTAATACTGTCAATACCGTAATAAATCAATTATGTGCCTTGAATGGCTGCATTTCCATCAATAATAGCTAATTCTAAATAATAAGGTATTAAATTTTCTTCAAACGTTCAGCTGTGGTCTGAATACCTTTCCTAAAAGTATATATCTTGCAAATAAAAAAGTAAAACATATTCGTATCAGCTTTGCAGGTGGTAGGTAAAAGGGGAGTAGCCATTAAATTAGTGTAATGAGCACTTAACCTGAGTAATCAATAAAGTAACGACTGGTGAAACATTGTGAAGAAAGGTTGGGCCTGTAGCCTATATTATCTGAAAAGAGATGGGTGGAGTGTCAGAACCAGATGGAGAGACCGAGGCCGCTGTAGAGGGAACTCTCGTTCCAAAAAGTGGAGGCACCTCCGTTATTTGGAACTGGTTCGGTTTAAAATCATCCAACACGGAGCAAGCTTCAATAATATGCAAGGTTTGTCATGTTGTGACAGCAGGCGGCCATCCTGCCCATTGCTGCACCTCTGAAGGAAGAAATACCTGATAGAAGTATTTAATAAACATGAGGCTATGCTTACCTCCACACAGGCCGTATGATTGTGGTATTGATTTGTTACCTGGCACTTTTCCACCTTGGGGAAGGTTGTTTTCTTTGTCCGCTCCTGAACACAAGGCTATGGACAAATACAGTGGGGCAAAAAAGTATTTAGTCAGCCACCAATTGTGTAAGTTCTCCCACTTAAAAAGATCAGAGAGGCCTGTAATTTTCATCATAGGTATACCTCAACTACGAGAGACAAAATGAGGAAAAAAAATCCAGAAAATCACATTGTCTGATTTTTAAAGAATTTATTTGCAAATTATGGTGGAAAATAAGTATTTGGTCAATAACAAAAGTTAATCTCAATACTTTGTTATATAGCCTTTGTTGGCAATGACAGAGGTCAAACGTTTTCTGTAAGTCTTCACAAGGTTTTCACACACTGTTGCTGGTATTTTGGCCCATTCCTCCATGCAGATCTCCTCTAGAGCAGTGATGTTTTGGGGCTGACGCTGGGCAACACGGACTTTCAACTCCCTCCAGAGATTTTCTATGGGGTTGAGATCTGGAGACTGGCTAGGCCACTCCAGGACCTTGAAATGCTTCTTACGAAGCCACTCCTTCGTTGCCCGGGCGGTGTGTTTGGGATCATTGTCATGCTGAAAGACCCAGCCACGTCTCATTTTCAATGCCCTTGCTGATGGAAGGAGGTTTTCACTCAAAATCTTACGATTCATGGCCCCATTCATTCTTTCCTTTACACGGATCAGTCGTCCTGGTCCCCTTGCAGAAAAACAGCCCCAAAGCATGATGTTTCCACCCCCATGCTTTACAGTAGGTATGGTGTTCTTTGGATCCAACTCAGCATTCTTTCCCCTCCAAACACGACAAGTTGAGTTTCTACCAAAAAGTTCTATTTTGGTTTCATCTGACCATATGATGTTCTCCCAATCCTCTTCTGGATCATCCAAATGCTCTCTAGCAAACCGCAGACGGGCCTGGACGTGTCCTGGCTTCAGCAGGGGGACACGTCTGGCACTGCAGGATTTGAGTCCTTGGCGGCGTAGTGTGTTACTGATGGTAGCCTTTGTTACTTTGGTCCCAGCTCTCTGCAGGTCATTCACTAGGTCCCTCCGTGTGGTTCTGGGATTTTTGCTCACCGTTCTTGTGATCATTTTGACCCCACGGGGTGAGATCTTTCATGGAGCCCCAGATCGAGGGAGATTATCAGTGGTCTTGTATGTCTTCCATTTTCTAATAATTGCTCCCACAGTTGATTTCTTCACACCAAGCTGCTTACCTATTGCAGATTCAGTCTTCCCAGCCTGGTGAAGGTCTACAATTTTGTTTCTGGTGTCCTTTGACAGCTCTTTGGTCTTGGCCATATTGGAGTTTGGAGCGTGACTGTTTGAGGTTGTGGACAGGTGTCTTTTATACTGATAACGAGTTCACACAGGTGCCATTAATACAGGTAACGAGTGGAGGACCGAGGAGCCTCTTAAAGAAGTTACAGGTCTGTGAAAGCCAGAAATCTTACTTGTTTGTAGGTGACCAAATACTTATTTTCCACCATAATTTGCAAATAAATTCTTTAAAAATCAGACAATGTGATTTTCTGGATTTTTTTTCCTCATTTTGTCTCTCATAGTTGAGGTATACCTATGATGAAAATTACAGGCCTCTCTGATCTTTTTAAGTGGGAGAACTTACACAATTGGTGGCTGACTAAATACTTTTTTGCCCCACTGTACATCAGTGAGGCCTTACAGGCGGGCTTGATCAATCCCTCTCCTCTCCTGCTGGGGCAGGTTTTTTCTTTGTCAGCAAGAAGGATGATACACTCAGGCCTTGTATTGACTACCGTAGACTTAATGACATCACAGTAAAGAATAAATACGCCTTGCCTCTTATGTCATCTGCCTTTGAACTGTTGCAAGGGGCCATGGTATTCACTAACTTGGACTTGATGAATGCTTACCATCTGGTCAGGATCAGAGAGGGGGATGAATGGAAGACCGCCTTTAACACATATGATTACAGCGTGATGCCTTTTGGTCTGACAAATGCCCCAGCGGTGTTCCAAGCCTTAGTGAAGAACGTGTCAATGGACATGATTAACTGCCTTGTGTTTGTTGATGACATCCTGATCTTTTCCCAGGACTTGAAGAACTACATCTAGCATATGCGTTCTGTGCTTCTCCGCCTGGTTCAGAACTAGCTGTTTGTCAAGGCGGAGAAATGTGAGTGTCATTGCTCCTCTGTCACCTTTTTGGGCAACATCATCTCACCCTATCAGATCCATATGGACCCCGTTAAGGTGGCAGTGGTGTGCAACTGGCCTGTGCCCCAGGATCGCAAACAGCATCAGCAGTTCTTGGGGATTCCTAATTTCTACCCCAAGTTTATCAGAAACTACAGTTCCGTGGCAGCACCTCTTCCAGAACAGCGCTACAACTAGTGGCAGCTTGTTGGAGTAGCTCTGTGACTTTGCTAGCATTTTTTTGTTCTTTTTGAGTATTTCTTGCTAGTTTTTTCTTCTAGAATTATTTTCTAAATACTTTTCTTCTGATTTGGGTGCTGTGCTGATGGAGTTTTTTGCTTGACTTGACACTTTTTTGCCACTTGTTATGATGCATAACCATGGCAACAAGAGACTTGTTTACAAGAAAGAACAACTAACTGACATTTCTAAGGCTGAAATAATTGTCAAATTGAAACACTGGATCCCTGATGAGCTCAAAAGTAGAAGACGAGGATGCAGGGCAGGAGTAATGGTGCATTCACACCGGCCCAACCATCAACTTCATAAGCGGCAAGTTTATATGTAAAGTCTATGGTGGACGGGCGTCAGACAGACGTCAACGGCTCTGCGTCGCTTTGTGAGCGTTATGAGCGGCAACTTTTCAAGCTTTTCTAGCGTTTCAGGCGTTGACGCTTGAAACGCTTGAAAAGCTAGAAAAGCTCAAAGTTCAGCTAGCTGAACTTTTGACGTTCATAACGCTCTTGAAGCGGCATGTCAACCAATCAGAGCGTCTCATCGTAGTGACGTAAGACGTCACAGCACGTAGCCGGGAAGAAGCGGGAGCAGCCAAAATGGAAAACGTAGCTCCTTGAGCAAATGGTTAAACTCACCAAACTCAGAACGCATCTGAAGAATGGGGTGTATCCACAAACGGTGCTGATGCACCCGACGTCGACATTGTCTAGATCTATGAAGTAAATAAATCCAAGCCACTGTCTCAATATGATCCGCCATAGCTCCGAACATCCGATAACAAAGGAAGTCCCGCCTTCGCGCTCTTTCGGTCAGGCTTTACGAGCTTTAACGCCTATGCGCTCTGACTGGCAGGCGTTATGAGCTTCAACTTCAAACGTCAAATTTGGAGCGTTATGAGCGTTGCTTGACGTTGACAAAGTCGCCGGTGTGAATGCACCTTAATGTGAAGAGAGAGAAAGAGGAAGTTCACTTCCATCAGGAAGTTTAAACATTCACATTCATATTGACAAATGTGAGATCTCTTGCTAACAAAATGGATGAACTTGAAACTCTGTTGAAGACCCAGCCAGAGTATCGGGAATACAGCATCATGTGTTTTACTGAGACATGGCTAAAGGAACATATCCCAAACTCCAGCGTGTCTCTTTCTGGCTTTCAAACAATACGAGTAGACAGAGATTTGAAGAGGAGCGGCAAAAGAAAAGGAGTTTTTCAGCTGATCCATCTGCAGTCACCTGTTGGGGAAGTAGCATCAGAGCAGGTGACATGAAGAGGCTGAACAGATTGATAAAGAGGACTGATTCTGTCCTGGAGACTGAACTGGAGTCTCTTGAGTTGATTGTCCAAAGGAGGATGAAGAACATGATGGAAAACCGTCATCATCCTCTTCAGAACACAGTAACTCAACAACAGAGTGTCTTCAGTCAGAAGCTTCTTTAGATCCGCTGCCGTACAGACCGCTACAGGAGATCCTTCCTGTCCACAGCTAGAACCCTCTACAATGGCTCCCTAAAGAAGAACTGAGCTACAACAACACTTAATTTCCCTTCAGGAATTAATAAAGTATATTTGATTTGATTGATTTACCGTCTCACCTCAGCCACCACACCCTTCAGATGGACTCCAGAGGCAGACAATGTGTTCAGGACTCTCAAACACAAGTTAACAACAGGCCCTGTCCTACAAACTCCTGACCCCTTACTCCACTTTATTGTTGGGGTGGATGCTTCGGACTCTGGTGTAGGACCAGTCCTCTCTCAGGTCAGTACCGTAGATGATAAACTTCACCCATTATGATGTCGGCAACCGAGAACTGCTGGCAGCGAAGATTGCCCTGGAGGAATGGAGACACTGGCTGGAGGAGCAACACATCCATTTATCGTTTAAACAGACCACTCGAATACATCCGCACCGCCAAGAGGCTCAATGCCCGGCAGGCCAGGTGGACACTGTTCTTTGATCGTTTTAATTTCTCTCTCCTACAGACCCGGGTCAAAGAACACCAAAACTGACGCCCTCTCTCGCATGTACAGCCAAGGGGATCAGGGCTGCTAACCATCAGAAGAGTTGAACCTTCCGAAACAAGTCTGCGTGGGGGTCACTCAACTGGCGGTAGAAGAGGAGGTTACTAAAAGCCACCAAGACCATCAGCCCCCAGAGCGATGCCCGAAGTGTCACCTGTTAGTGCCACCTCACCTGTTCTCCAAGGTGTTACAATTTTGCCACAGTTCTTAATTGTTCTCTCATCCAGGAGTGAACAAGACTCTAGCAACCTATCCTCTCATCATTGGACTGTTGTGCTCCCTCTGGCCTCCTCTGGCCTTGAAGCTATCAAGTCCTCTGAGATTTCCTGTGTATTTTTCCCTGAAGCCGTGACTGTTTGCCTGTTCACCACCGGAAGTGCGAACTTCCGGGCTCCGGCTATGTGTCATCTCTTTGTGTCCTCCTTGGGGGTTCCCCCTCCACAGGATTGTGCCTGTTTTGGAAAGGATTCAAGACCAGCCTGTGTCTGTTCTGTTGTACTTTTTCCTCAGCTGGGTTTGCTGCTTGAAGCTCTCACTCGTCCTCAGTCAGCTCCTGTGAGGGTGGACCTAACTATCGGCCACTGCTTCCTCTCCAGCATCTCAAGGTACTGTTCACTTATCCCGTTTCCTCCACCAGTGGCTGTTCTCATACTAACTCTCTCTTGTTTTTCCTCCAGACCGAAGGTGTGTTTTCTGCCTGATTTGTAAAGCAGATTGCAGAGTACAACCATACATGTCAACTCTCCCGATTTTCCCTGGAAACTCCTGAATTTCAGTGCCCTTCCCGAAAATCTCCTGGAGCCAACTTTCTCCCGAATTTCTCCCGATTTCTGACACTTTCCGCCATTTACAGGAGAATATACTTATTAAAAACACATTTCACCTGTTAGAGTGAACTGCAAACACTAATTTTAAAAATTTAACTTCCTTCCACCCCCCATTCAATCAATACTTGGTCTCTTCTGGAACCTTTAAAAGGTGGTTCAAGCCCCTGGGGACTCTTTTAGCCTGAACACACCAGGACAAGAAAGAGACAAGGTAAGTGTTCTGCACCACATTCACATTCCAATTAATCTATAAATTCAATAACTTACAACAACAAGTGCTTCAACATTACTTGTTCAATTTTACATCTCTGTCAACATTGTTTTCTCTACAGGACAGGTCTTCCACAGTACCAGCTGAGAAGCAACTGCCACAGCTCAGATCAAACAATAAAATGTTTAATTCCTTTGCAGTGTGAATATTTATTCCTGTAACTTATTAAATCAATAAATAACAATACAAGTAGTGAAGACCTGTATTACAGTACAACATAACAATTTTATCAATATTAGTGGAGAACTGTTGCCTTTATTTAAACATTTAAAAACTATATTTTAGAAAGTACATTTTTATTGTAAAACGGTAGCCATACAAGAAGAAAAATGAACAGCAAGTCGTTTTACAGTGTGAGGATGCAGGTAAACACATTTTCAGCTCATTCTCTGAAGTCAGCTGAACAAGGCATTTTGAAAAAAACATTCATCTCTGCTGTGTGATACTGGTCTGTCCTTCACTTTGCATCTACTAATCTGTTTCATGCTAGACACCTCCCTCACATTCTTTTGTCTAATCTGTTTTTCTCAATAAGTACTTAAACTTCCCAGCAGCTTCTCTTTGAGTTCATGCTTTTCTTCTTCAGCTCATCTCATGAGAACCTGATGTTTTCTGTGATGATGACCATCATAATGTAAAATCAAATCATCCCTGTTCACCCTACAAAGCCTCCTGAGTTCACTTTTCACAGTTCAAGTTTGAACAGGCTACCTTGGAACTGATGAACATAGCAGGGGGTCAGCAGGGCACGGCTGTAATCATGTTTTTTTTTTTTAACAGAACTCCAATATTAATTTTAGGGTTAATTCTCAGTTGTTTTGTCAGCCTAATTCTTAATGGCATCAGGCTACTGTTTTCAAAAAAAGCAGCTCTGAAAAAACCAACGCACACTAAGAGCAAACAAATGTAGCCACTTAATCATCATAAGGAGCAATGAGCTATGTAAAAGGAGATGAAACTAACATACAGCAGGCATGGGAGAAGGTGTTGCACAACTTAGAAATAAACATGCTGAATGTTTAGTTCTCCCTTGAACATAACTCAGATGAACATTTCCACATCAGAGAAAATCTTTTGTCATGCATTTAAACATGCCATAAAATCTTCTTGAAGACATGAGAGGGGTGCGAGGGGGGGGGGGACCAATCCATCTCAACAGTTTTTCTACTTTTGAGTTGTTATGTTGAGAAAACAAAATGAAACCACATGGGCTCCATGCAGCTCAACTGCCACCAAGATTTCTGCAAAAGTGACAAACCTACGTAGATATCTTTCACAAATTCAGTTTTTCAGATTAGTTTTGCATTAGATACAAATTAAATAATCAGTAAATGAATCTGTAAAGATGGTCTTCAAGTTTCTGACCATCTTGCGTTTTTTAATGTGCTTACTAAATAATTTAATAACACCTCATGTTGTAAACCAAAGAAATCCTGTCAGATCCTCACCACATCTCAGTGCTCTGTGTAACTTATAGACTCACTCTAGTTACTGGATACCATTATTTAATTAAGATTTGAAGCAAAACCTCCATCTTCAAAAAGACCCAACAGAGGCTGTGCTTCCGGTGATTCAAGGAAGTCTGGTGCACTATGAAGCTACTGTTCCTCTGTGTGGTGCTGTGATGGACTGGCAACCTGTCCAGGTGTAAGACCACCTCTTGTCCAATGACCACTTATTATTGGTACCAGTTCACCACAACCAAAGTAAATGGATGGATGTTTTTACCTCTGCCAAGGTGGGAGGTCTTTTTTTTTGCAGACCTTTGCGCCCCCATTGCTCTGCATGCACTTATTTCCCAGTTCACTGACTGGAAACTGGTTATAAAAAACAATAAAACCTGTATTTCCGATCACAACACTTAAAATAAACAAAATATACAGTAGCCTTGCTGCAAAAGATTTACTGGCTACATGTTTAAACTGTTTAAATAATCACATTATATACATTATATACAAGCCTATTCTATCCACAATGGATATATTACTGATTTGATCAGTAATAACTTACCATCTGACTTACCATCAGAAATACAGATTTATTCTGAGTGGACAGATGAGTAAACAGTCTGATCTGGACCAAGAACACTGTTAGTTGTTGCCATGTTAAAACAGCCACAGTATAAAAAATGTCAGTGTTTCATGAAGTCCCATACTTTGTATTCTTCTGACTGAAGAAGAGGAGTTAGAAGAGAATTTATGATTTGGATTGTCTGGAAAAGGATCACATCAAGGGAGTTTTACTCCAAAGGAGATTGTGCTTTCATGTCTGTGTTTTCACCTGAGTCTCTTCTCCTCTGTTCTCTGTTTCCACTCAGAGCCATTTCGAGATTGGACATGAAGGTTTCACCAGTTTGGACATCAGCCTCTTTGATGTGCACCACCTGTCATCCTGACACATCAGTATTACTCCACTCAAGTTTTAAGGAACTGCAACAATTGCCATCACTAATATCTCCCTCTTCCACTACAGAGTGTGTTGGTGTTCCTAAGCTGAGTTTGGATCTTCACTACCAAGCTATACCTGTACCTACATAAATCTTTTAATAATTGTTTCATGTCCTGAGTTTTGTGCATTTTTGAGTGCACTGTGCCAGGCTTTCTGTCCATTCCTTTGCATTTGAGTTCAGTTTACAACTAAAACATGGCATTGTTCTGATCATTATCATTTGTCTCTGAGTCCCATGACAAATCTGTCTCTCACCATCTCCATCATACAAAGTTGTGTAGCCACAGTGTTCAGTTATCAATCAAGTTTCAAGTTTATTTATTTATAAAGCGCCAGTTCATAACAAAGTCATTTCAAGGCACTTTACAGAAAAATCAACAAATTAGTAATAAAACATTTCCTATCTAAGGAACCAGCTGATTGGGTTGGGTCCTGAGCAGTACGATTGGCGACAGTAGAAAGGAACAACTCCCTTTTAAAGAGGCCATTCCATTAAAAATGTTTTTTCTGAGGTTTCTGTTGAATATTTTAGCTCCACAGGTGTTCTTACCTTCACAATGGGTGGGAAAACAGGTCAACAACTTCTCTTTCAGTTTTTATCTCTCAAACTACGCAGATGGCGATAACACCAGAGTTCAAATGGCCTGTATTTGTTATGTTACAACTCCTTTGCACATTAGTATTCATCAGCTCCTGCAGTTGAAACCACGCCTAGCATGCTGCTCGCTAAAAGCTGTTAGCATAAGACGTATCAAACCGGAAGAGACTCGGTGCGCTATTGCCATGTGCAGCGGGGCAAGAAACAGAAAGCTGTGCTCTCATAGGCTAGTTTGTTAGCCAATCTGAGTTCAGCAAATTCGTATAATGAATATTAATGAGTTGGAGCCGAAGCCAGGGGAATCTTCATGCAGGCAGATTGAAAGGTCTGTTAATCAGTGTTTCCTAATGTTTTTTAGATAAAAATATTTCATTACATGTTAATACTTCAGAAATAACCAACAAGTCAAATTTGTAAGAAATGGGCTCTTTGTGTCTTTGGGCAAGACACTTCACCAACCTTGTCTGTTTGGTGGTGGTCAGAGGGTCTGGTGGTGCCTGGCAGCCTCACCTCTGTCAATGTGTGTCCATACATGTCAACTCTCCCAAGACTCTTGAATTTCAGTGCCCCTCCCGAAAATCTCCTGGAGCCACCTTCCTCCTGAATTTCTCCTGATTTCTGACACTTTCCACTGTGTGTAATTTCTGACCGATTATGTATAGCAATAAAACCTGAAAGAGCATCGTACAAGCACAGATTAAATGCTGCAAACCGTGCCACCCATGAGATGTGAGATAATATGTACATTTGCAGTGAGTAAAGCTTTGTTTAATAAGTATGGAACCTTTGCAATACTTGCACCATGTTACAATAAAAATAAAGTTTACATTTGCTGTCATCGCCATCAGCTGTTTTTCTGTGCAGCGTGACCAACCTAGTAGACCTGTCAGTTCCACCAGGTTGGCCACGCCCACAGATGCGCGGTGTCATCTGGAGGAGGAAAATCCAAATGTGAGAGCTGGTAGTCCCCCTCGTCCCGGTTGATGGTCCCCTGGTCCCGTTTCTTGATTTCGATGGATTCCCTTATTCATCGTTTGTACCTGTTGCTTTCCATTTGTATTTCTTTGTCCATGATCCCAGCCCATTGTATGATTTAACCGTTTGCAGTGGTCTGTATTAGCCGATTAGAACTGTTCTGGTTTTTTTTTTGTTCTTGTGAAACATCCCAGAGTTTCTTTTCACATTCCTTTTGACACTTCTGAGTAAGGCTGCATATGACAGCCGAAACATGTGAAGGTAAATAAGAAATCCTTATACTTGTCTGAACAAAAATAAACACTGAATAACTATAAGAGAAAAGAAGACATGATTAACTTTTTGATAAGAATGTATATAACTCACTGCAATCTTATATGAAGCAGTGAAACACTGAGGAGAATGAAATTGCTACCTTCTCACACAAATCTCTGTGAGGTGAACTGAAACCACAAGCATCTGAAGGAAAAGAAAGAAGCCTGCAGTCTTTTTGTGAGGTGGCCCTAAATCTTCCAAATGCTTTTATGCATCCTGCTGTCTCCTCACATGCAATGCTTCAGTCCTGGAGATAAAAGTGAGCTGTAATTCTAGTTTCACCTACAAGGGGTGGGAACAGATGCTATCCAACTTTTTGCGAAGCACCCACTGGGCAAGGATCATGTGGCAGCTCTCAGCATGACGAATGTTGAGGAGTCAAATATGAAAGTACATTTTCTGCCAGATTTTGGCAAGGCATGCCTCATTTAGTTGCAAAATAGATAAGAAAGCAGAGTCTGTAGCATCCTAGCCGGAATCACTCAGACGATTCACTCCAAATGAAGACTGATGTCCGATGGTGTGGGTATTTCAACCCGTTTATTTCCAACCAAGTTTTAGACACCATGGACAACGTAAGAGCTGAAGTAAAATAAAATATAAAATCATTTACTGTACAAACGTTTGAATTTTAGACAGTACCATCATGTGAGAAAAACTAGTGTTAGCTCCCGCTAGCATTAGCTTGTTAGCTAGCTCCCGAACGTGTTACACAAATGAATGAACTCGTATCACAAAAAATAAATAAATAAATCACACATATGTTCATGACATACCTGTTCGCCCTCCAACTAGGCGCTAAACCAAAAGATGACCCAAAGGAAGATTCTCATGAACAACAAAACAACATCTGAACGTTTCAACACCGTAGTCTCCTCTTTACGTATGAGCCGTAAAAGTGCAGGAAGAGGAAAACCGTACCATTGTTTTCAAAATAAAGGTCGCGGGAACCTCACAAACAAAATAAACCACAATCATTAAATTTAGCAGCATACAAAATAAAATTTGGAACATTATGTTCAAAACCATATATAAGAAGATATAATAAAAATAAACATTCATTGATCTGGGTCATTTACACTCCCACCAAATCATTTTTGTTTCAGACAAGGTGATCTAACAACCATGGAGTAAACACAAATGATTTTTAACAAAATAACCAGAAAATTGGTGTTCAGGAAGTGTCAGAATTTCCATTACAAAATCAAAACATCTTCAGGATGTAATGTGCATATGTGCCAGTAACCAACTAATCACTATCTAGCAACAAGACCAGTTTCTGAACAGGACGTTCAAGCACTGACAGCTTGGTGAGACGTTCACCCCTTTTTCCTAGATTTTTGTCACCCACGCATATCTTTACTCTCCTAACCAGGCCATCTCTGTCCACTGTGGTTTCCAAAACCCGACCCAACCTCCATTCATTTCTAGGCAAGGTGTCATCTTTCATCATGACTATGTCTCCCAACTGCAGGTTTCTCTTAGGGGTGTACCAACGTTGTCTAATAGAAATGTTGGACAGATACTCCTTCCGCCAGCGACTCCAAAACTGCTCTGCTAGATACTGTACATGACGCCATCTTTTTCTGCCATACATGTCTTCTCTAACGAACTTGCCGGGGGGAGGAAGAGCTGGTGTAGACTTCAGGGTAAGTAGGTGGTTAGGAGTAAGTGGCTCAAGACTATCGGGATCATTGAGGTTTTCAACAGTGAGAGGGCGACTGTTAACTATTGTCATTGCTTCATAGAAGAATGCTCGGAGGGATGCATCATTTAGACCACCAGGAGAGAGCGAGAAGGTCGAGTTGAGGATACTCCTGACCGTTCTAATTTGACGCTCCCACACTCCACCAACGTGACTTGAACCTGGAGCGTTCATCATTAAGTCACACTGATTCTCAGAGAGAAAGGTCGCCAGTTTGTCACAATCAACTTCCTTGAGAGCTTCCTTGAACTCATTTTTAGCTCCCAGGAAGTTGCTTCCTTGGTCAGATTTAATTTGACGCACTGCTCCACGTATGGCAATGAAGCAGCGCAGTCCATTTATGAAAGAGTCCGTTGACAGGTCCTCCAGCATTTCAATGTGGATGGCTCTGGAGGAGAAGCAGGTGAACAGAAGGCCATATCTTTTACGTGCGCTCCGTCCTTGCTTGGTGTAAAAGGGCCCAAAGCAGTCCATTCCACAGTATGTAAAGGGTGGAGATGGATCCAAGCGTTCTGGAGGAAGATCAGCCATTTTTTGCTGTTCTGTGTGTCTCCGAAGCCTTCGACACATAACACATTTACTAAGATGTGATGCTACAGCTCGACCAATTCCTGATATCCAGTAGCCCTTTGTTCTGATTGCATTTATGGTCATTCCCTTGCCTTGGTGTTTAGCCTTTTCATGACAATGAGCAATGATCAGCCTGGTAATGTGATGTTCCTTCGGAATGATTGCAGGGTGTTTCACTGTGTTAGGGAGATTTGAATCACGGAGACGTCCTCCCACCTTGACCACACCGTCGCTGTCCAGGAAGGCATTCAGGCGAAGCAGCTTATTGTGGAGTGGCAGTTGAGATCCTTTCTTCAGTAGCTTCAATTCTTCTGAATATGTTTGTCTTTGTAGGATTTTGATGATAAGGCACTCTGCCTCTTCCCTTTCCTTCACTGTTGAAAGACCATTTGATTTATTGCCATTGATCCGTCGGAGAATGCGCGCCACACCGCGGATGGCTCGAGACCAGGATGAGAACCGTAACAACCGATCTACTAGAGTGTCTTGTTCTGCAGTTTCTGTGCTTAGAGTCTGAGCTCCCTTCGCTTCTGGGTCTCCCACGGATAGTTCTGAGGGCACATCTTCTGAGAAGCCAATTTCCTTGTCCCATAAAAAGGCTGGGCCAGTGAACCAGTCTGATAATATCAGTTCATTGATGAACAGGCCTCTGGATGCGTGGTCTGCAGGATTTTGGTCAGTTGGAATATATCGCCATTGTTCTAAAGACGTGCTGAGGTGTATCTTCTGGACACGGTTGGCCACAAACGTATGGAAACGACGAGCCTCGTTGTTAATATATCCTAGCACGACTTTGGAATCTGTCCAGAAGTACTCCTCGACGTCAGTGTATCCAAGTTCCTCCTTCAGCACATTGCTGGTTTTCACCGAGACGACTGCAGCTGTTAACTCCAATCTTGGGATCGTGGTGACCTTTGTTGGGGCAACACGTGACTTTGCCATGACTAGTGCGCAGTGAACGTCTCCCTTCTCATTTTTAAGTCTTATATATGAACACTGTCCATAGCCAGTTGTGCTCGCATCAGAGAAGTGGTGTAACTCTCGTTTGGTAACCTTTCCAAAGTATTCAGGCGCATAACTCCGAGGTATGTTTATCTTCTCCATGTTGGTTAGGTCGTCTTTCCATCTCTCCCACCGTGGACGAAGCTCATTAGTCAGAGGATCATCCCAACCCATTCCATGTCGGCACATTTCCTGCAGTACTCCCTTTCCAATTAGCAGGAATGGAGCAACAAAACCTAAAGGATCGTACAAGGAGGCAACCACTGACAGTATACCTCGGCGTGTTTCGGGCTGCTCCTTGAGGTTCACACTGAACTTCAGGCAGTCTGACTTGATGTTCCATTGGATACCCAACGCTCTTTCAGAAGGTAGGTCATCAAAGCTAAGGTTGAGGTCTTTAATGTCAGATGCCCGTTCAGAGGATGGCAAACTTTCCAAGACAGCTTTGTTGTTGGACACGAACTTGTGAAGCCTAAGACCACCTAGGGCACAAAGTTCTCTGGCCTCTTGGGCGAGCTGCATTGCTTTCTCTGTACTGTCGATACTTACGACCCCGTCGTCGACATAAAAGTCTCTCATGATAAACTGTGAGCCTAACGGGTATAGGTCTCTATTCTCTGTGGCCAGATGTTTCAAGCCGTAGTTTGCGCAACCAGGCGATGAGGCAGCACCAAAGATATGCACTCTCATCCGGTACTCTTGAGGCTGCGTGCTAAGATCTCCTTTTTTCCACCAAAGGAAGCGCAGGTAGTCTTGGTCTGCCACTCTGACGTGAAATTGGTAAAACATCTTTTCTACATCACACATCAGTGCAGTAGAGTGCAGCCGGAAGCGAAGGAGAACCCCATTAAGATTGTTCATAAGGTCAGGTCCCGTGAGCAGATGATCGTTCAGACTGGTACCCTTATACTTGGCAGAGCAGTCGAATACCACGCGCAGTTTGTCTGGCTTTTTGGCATGGTATACGCCATGATGAGGTATGTACCATTTTTCTCCCTCCTTCCCTTCATCATCAACTTCTTCTGCTTCACCTCTCTTTATAACGTCCTCCATGAATTTGACATACTGTTCCTTGTATTTTTCATCCTTTAATAACTTCCTTTTAAGATGGCTGAGACGTATGATGGCAAGCTGTTTATTGTTAGGTAAGATGGGTCTCTCCTTAAAGGGTAACGGCATCTCATAGTGACCTTGACTGTTTTTCCTAATGCCGTTCTTGAGTTTATTCAAGAACAGGATGTCTTCCTGGGACACCGTTCTGCCATCTTCTTTGGCATCCTTGAAGTCGGACTCTAGAACGCGGATGGCGTCTGCAGGGGTGACTGGCGGGAGCTCCTTAACAGCAACCCGGAAACACTGTCTAGCTGAACTTGGAGTGTCAAGGCATGGCGAAGAGCACCCTACTATACTCCATCCTAAGTCGGTACGAACCGCATAAGGTTCTTCATTTCCTCCTGATATCACGTCTCTTGGCGCCATCGCCCGTGCACAGTTGTATCCGATTAAAAGACCAACCTCACAATCCTGCAGTGGTGGAATTTTGTCGACAACTTTGGAGAGATGATTCCAATTTTTAGCTGTTTCACTTGTTGGAATATGAGCTCGGTTCACCGGTATGCAATCCTTGGTGTAGGCAGGAGGAAGGTCGATGTAGAGAGAGGAGCTGTAGCCTCGCACCCGAAGCCCTGAAACCCTTTGGCTTTTCATGATCACATCACGTCCGATCATAGTTGTCAACTTCAGTTTAACTGGATATGATTCTGCTTTCAGAATGTTGCTCACTTCCTGGTCGATAAATGTTGTGTCACTTTGTGTGTCCAGCAAGGCGTAGACTAGTTTTTCTGTTCCCGAATCGTTCTTTGACACCCACACAGGCACAATCATTGATGTATTAGTTGACTGTCCACTGGTCACTGACATGGAAGTTGCAGCAGCTTCTGTATGTCCGACATTACTCGGAATGGCATTCTGCTGAGTTGAGGCCCTTTCCTTCCTTACATAGTTTTCATCATGCAGACAAGTTGGATGTTTGCCTTTGCATGTGTTGCACGAATGTCGATGTCGGCAGTCCTTTGCACTGTGCCCAGGTTTGGTGCAGCCATAGCAGAGTTTGTGTTCCTTCACAAACTCTCGTCGTTCCTCCAGAGTTTTTGCAATGAACTTTGGGCATGCATGCAGCCTGTGTTGACTATCTTGGCAGAAGACACAAGGAGGCCTTTCCTTTCCTTTGGCTGACCTTTGATTGTCACTGTCAGCCTCAGTTTGAGTGCTCAGAACACTGGCCATGTTCCTCTTAGGGTCTCTGCTGCTACGTCTTGCAGTGCTAGACTCGGAGCTACGTAGGGCATAAGCAGAAGTAATTGGATTACAAGCAATGTCAGCCTCCTTGGCTATAAAGTTGGTAAAGTCTTTAAAGCTGGGAAAATCTTTATTCCTCTTCAAGACTTCAGTAGCTTTCCTGTTCCAGCGAGATGCTGTACACTCTGGTAGCTTGTAGACTAGCCTCTTATTCTCTTCACAGTCATTCAATATTTCAAGGCTCTTTACATGTGTCATTGCACAGGCGTTCAAGAAATCTGCAAATTCTCTTAATCCCTCAGCATCCTTTGGTTGGATTTTTGGCCAGACTGAGAGCTTGTCTCTGAAGGCTCTCTGTATGGTGAAACTCTGACCATATCTATCATCCAACTTGCGCCACGCGTCCCTGTAAGCCTCACTGTCATTTCTATAGAAGGTTCCTTCCAGTGTTTTGCGAGCTGGGCCACCTATATACTTCCTCAAATAATACAGTTTTTCTGCAGAGGAGATGGCTTTGGTGTCAATGAGTGACATGAAAGAGGTTTTCCACTCAATGAAATGGATAGGGTCACCATTAAAGACAGATGGCTCCGGTACTGGAAGTCTATTTAGAGCCATGCTGTCTTGTAAGACTTGGGCAAGGGAGGACGCGTTCATATCAGCTAATGATGCTGTGGCATTGGGGGGTTGATTTCTGATGGCAGGTGAGTCAGGATGATTTTCTTCTGAGCTATTGGAGGAATAAATGCTGCCTTCTTGTGATGCTTCCTGGTTGTAGACCTGAAGTCTGGCCCGAGCTGCCCTTAAGTCTCTTTCTGCCTGAAGACGTTCAAGTCTGCGCCTTTCCACTTCCATTTTCCTTTGTTGCTCCTCTATTTTCTCCCTTTGTTTCTCTTCTTCCAGCAACCCTTCGAACTCAACTTCCTTTGCAGCGAGCTCCGCTGCGGTATCCACCCTTTTAACTGTTAAGGTGGTGCTTTCATGGCTGTGGACTGACTTTGTTGCTCGAGAGACAGTGGATCCATAAATGGAGCGTGCATAGCTGCTCTTGAGTAGCTCTTTAAGACGCCGTTGTACCTGCCGTGCATCATAATCTCCATCGATGCCCGTCATCCTCTCACAGGCTACTTTCATAATATCAGCTGTAACTGCCTCACAGCTATCAACATGGCGCCTTAATTCTGGTGATGGCGTGATGTGGCTTCTTATTTCAAGGTAAGTGCTCAGCACAGCTTCTTTATCATTCTCCAAAAGGTCCATCAGAGATGCCAGTTTACTTTCACTGATATCTGTCTTAAGCTGCTCTCTTGACTCGCGGGCTCGAGTCTTCCATTTCTCATATGTTGAGATTAATTTTCTCTCTCTTTTCTTTGCTTCTTCTTGTTGCATCTCTAGCATTTTTGGGGTTGGATTCTTTTTCCTAGTTGAGCGCCGAAGACTTTCACCTTGTAAGCTATTAAGTGTTTCTTCCTTGCCTTTAATTTCTTCCTCTAGAAGTTTTATCTCAGCAGTCTCTAAAGTGTTTTCAAGAGAGATTTTAAGCTTTCTTATTTTAATATGCAGGCTATCTATCTGGCTCTTTAGCTCTGATTCTGAAGGGTTCTCAGTTTCTGTCACCTTTAGTTCTTCCATAATAAACTTCACTTTATGAACGGTGTGTTTACTGTAGCTTACAGACTACACCAATGGAAGAGAGGAGAATCCTTGTTAAGTTGAGATAAGAGCAGATAACCTTATTACAGCTTAAAGGAAAATATAAAACTTATGGGGAACTGAAATGTAAGCAGCCAACTGTTATACTGCTACCTGGAGCAGTAATATCATTCTCTTTTTTATTTATTTATTTATTTATTTATTTTTTTTAATATAAATCAAATTACCATAGAGACTGTATACTGTTGCAATTTAAACTGAAACCTTTCCACATTCAAGATGAAATAGGTAAATTGGAGGCAATAGTAACAGTTAATAAATAAACAAGATCACTTTACTTAAACAACCCCCTTTTCCTTTCCCTTTTTTTTTTTTTGTTCAGTAAATGTCCTTAGCAGTTGACGCTCTATTCCCTTTTATTGTTAGTGATGAGAATCAATGTTCTTGTTGAAGACGAATTGTTCCTTTGTTAGTTAGAATGAAATGATCTGTACCTTGTCTGACCGTCACATCAACCCATTAGCCAGCTGCATGATGACTGTAAAGTCCCTTTGAGAAGTTAGGAAAGCCCGTAGAATGGTGCAGACTTGTCCGATGAAGTCTCCCCTTTATTCGGAGCAGACAAGCAGCAACAGCTCCGGACTTGACCTTATGGTTCCGTTGTGCAGTGTGGCAGAAGGGATGATGCAGGGGTAAGCTCTTACTGTAGCATCCTAGCCGGAATCACTCAGACGATTCACTCCAAATGAAGACTGATGTCCGATGGTGTAGGTATTTCAACCCGTTTATTTCCAACCAAGTTTTAGACACCATGGACAACGTAAGAGCTGAAGTAAAATAAAATATAAAATCATTTACTGTACAAACGTTTGAATTTTAGACAGTACCATCATGTGAGAAAAACTAGCGTTAGCTCCCGCTAGCATTAGCTTGTTAGCTAGCTCCCGAACGTGTTACACAAATGAATGAACTCGTATCACAAAAAATAAATAAATAAATCACACATATGTTCATGACATACCTGTTCGCCCTCCAACTAGGCGCTAAACCAAAAGATGACCCAAAGGAAGATTCTCATGAACAACAAAACAACATCTGAACGTTTCAACACCGTAGTCTCCTCTTTACGTATGAGCCGTAAAAGTGCAGGAAGAGGAAAACCGTACCATTGTTTTCAAAATAAAGGTCGCGGGAANACGACTTTGGAATCTGTCCAGAAGTACTCCTCGACGTCAGTGTATCCAAGTTCCTCCTTCAGCACATTGCTGGTTTTCACCGAGACGACTGCAGCTGTTAACTCCAATCTTGGGATCGTGGTGACCTTTGTTGGGGCAACACGTGACTTTGCCATGACTAGTGCGCAGTGAACGTCTCCCTTCTCATTTTTAAGTCTTATATATGAACACTGTCCATAGCCAGTTGTGCTCGCATCAGAGAAGTGGTGTAACTCTCGTTTGGTAACCTTTCCAAAGTATTCAGGCGCATAACTCCGAGGTATGTTTATCTTCTCCATGTTGGTTAGGTCGTCTTTCCATCTCTCCCACCGTGGACGAAGCTCATTAGTCAGAGGATCATCCCAACCCATTCCATGTCGGCACATTTCCTGCAGTACTCCCTTTCCAATTAGCAGGAATGGAGCAACAAAACCTAAAGGATCGTACAAGGAGGCAACCACTGACAGTATACCTCGGCGTGTTTCGGGCTGCTCCTTGAGGTTCACACTGAACTTCAGGCAGTCTGACTTGATGTTCCATTGGATACCCAACGCTCTTTCAGAAGGTAGGTCATCAAAGCTAAGGTTGAGGTCTTTAATGTCAGATGCCCGTTCAGAGGATGGCAAACTTTCCAAGACAGCTTTGTTGTTGGACACGAACTTGTGAAGCCTAAGACCACCTAGGGCACAAAGTTCTCTGGCCTCTTGGGCGAGCTGCATTGCTTTCTCTGTACTGTCGATACTTACGACCCCGTCGTCGACATAAAAGTCTCTCATGATAAACTGTGAGCCTAACGGGTATAGGTCTCTATTCTCTGTGGCCAGATGTTTCAAGCCGTAGTTTGCGCAACCAGGCGATGAGGCAGCACCAAAGATATGCACTCTCATCCGGTACTCTTGAGGCTGCGTGCTAAGATCTCCTTTTTTCCACCAAAGGAAGCGCAGGTAGTCTTGGTCTGCCACTCTGACGTGAAATTGGTAAAACATCTTTTCTACATCACACATCAGTGCAGTAGAGTGCAGCCGGAAGCGAAGGAGAACCCCATTAAGATTGTTCATAAGGTCAGGTCCCGTGAGCAGATGATCGTTCAGACTGGTACCCTTATACCTGGCAGAGCAGTCGAATACCACGCGCAGTTTGTCTGGCTTTTTGGCATGGTATACGCCATGATGAGGTATGTACCATTTTTCTCCCTCCTTCCCTTCATCATCAACTTCTTCTGCTTCACCTCTCTTTATAACGTCCTCCATGAATTTGACATACTGTTCCTTGTATTTTTCATCCTTTAATAACTTCCTTTTAAGATGGCTGAGACGTATGATGGCAAGCTGTTTATTGTTAGGTAAGATGGGTCTCTCCTTAAAGGGTAACGGCATCTCATAGTGACCTTGACTGTTTTTCCTAATGCCGTTCTTGAGTTTATTCAAGAACAGGATGTCTTCCTGGGACACCGTTCTGCCATCTTCTTTGGCATCCTTGAAGTCGGACTCTAGAACGCGGATGGCGTCTGCAGGGGTGACTGGCGGGAGCTCCTTAACAGCAACCCGGAAACACTGTCTAGCTGAACTTGGAGTGTCAAGGCATGGCGAAGAGCACCCTACTATACTCCATCCTAAGTCGGTACGAACCGCATAAGGTTCTTCATTTCCTCCTGATATCACGTCTCTTGGCGCCATCGCCCGTGCACAGTTGTATCCGATTAAAAGACCAACCTCACAATCCTGCAGTGGTGGAATTTTGTCGACAACTTTGGAGAGATGATTCCAATTTTTAGCTGTTTCACTTGTTGGAATATGAGCTCGGTTCACCGGTATGCAATCCTTGGTGTAGGCAGGAGGAAGGTCGATGTAGAGAGAGGAGCTGTAGCCTCGCACCCGAAGCCCTGAAACCCTTTGGCTTTTCATGATCACATCACGTCCGATCATAGTTGTCAACTTCAGTTTAACTGGATATGATTCTGCTTTCAGAACGTTGCTCACTTCCTGGTCGATAAATGTTGTGTCACTTTGTGTGTCCAGCAAGGCGTAGACTAGTTTTTCTGTTCCCGAATCGTTCTTTGACACCCACACAGGCACAATCATTGATGTATTAGTTGACTGTCCACTGGTCACTGACATGGAAGTTGCAGCAGCTTCTGTATGTCCGACATTACTCGGAATGGCATTCTGCTGAGTTGAGGCCCTTTCCTTCCTTACATAGTTTTCATCATGCAGACAAGTTGGATGTTTGCCTTTGCATGTGTTGCACGAATGTCGATGTCGGCAGTCCTTTGCACTGTGCCCAGGTTTGGTGCAGCCATAGCAGAGTTTGTGTTCCTTCACAAACTCTCGTCGTTCCTCCAGAGTTTTTGCAATGAACTTTGGGCATGCATGCAGCCTGTGTTGACTATCTTGGCAGAAGACACAAGGAGGCCTTTCCTTTCCTTTGGCTGACCTTTGATTGTCACTGTCAGCCTCAGTTTGAGTGCTCAGAACACTGGCCATGTTCCTCTTAGGGTCTCTGCTGCTACGTCTTGCAGTGCTAGACTCGGAGCTACGTAGGGCATAAGCAGAAGTAATTGGATTACAAGCAATGTCAGCCTCCTTGGCTATAAAGTTGGTAAAGTCTTTAAAGCTGGGAAAATCTTTATTCCTCTTCAAGACTTCAGTAGCTTTCCTGTTCCAGCGAGATGCTGTGCACTCTGGTAGCTTGTAGACTAGTCTCTTATTCTCTTCACAGTCATTCAATATTTCAAGGCTCTTTACATGTGTCATTGCATCTTGACAGGCGTTCAAGAAATCTGCAAATTCTCTTAATCCCTCAGCATCCTTTGGTTGGATTTTTGGCCAGACTGAGAGCTTGTCTCTGAAGGCTCTCTGTATGGTGAAACTCTGACCATATCTATCATCCAACTTGCGCCACGCGTCCCTGTAAGCCTCACTGTCATTTCTATAGAAGGTTCCTTCCAGTGTTTTGCGAGCTGGGCCACCTATATACTTCCTCAAATAATACAGTTTTTCTGCAGAGGAGATGGCTTTGGTGTCAATGAGTGACATGAAAGAGGTTTTCCACTCAATGAAATGGATAGGGTCACCATTAAAGACAGATGGCTCCGGTACTGGAAGTCTATTTAGAGCCATGCTGTCTTGTAAGACTTGGGCAAGGGAGGACGCGTTCATATCAGCTAATGATGCTGTGGCATTGGGGGGTTGATTTCTGATGGCAGGTGAGTCAGGATGATTTTCTTCTGAGCTATTGGAGGAATAAATGCTACCTTCTTGTGATGCTTCCTGGTTGTAGACCTGAAGTCTGGCCCGAGCTGCCCTTAAGTCTCTTTCTGCCTGAAGACGTTCAAGTCTGCGCCTTTCCACTTCCATTTTCCTTTGTTGCTCCTCTATTTTCTCCCTTTGTTTCTCTTCTTCCAGCAACCCTTCGAACTCAACTTCCTTTGCAGCGAGCTCCGCTGCGGCATCCACCCTTTTAACTGTTAAGGTGGTGCTTTCATGGCTGTGGACTGACTTTGTTGCTCGAGAGACAGTGGATCCATAAATGGAGCGTGCATAGCTGCTCTTGAGTAGCTCTTTAAGACGCCGTTGTACCTGCCGTGCATCATAATCTCCATCGATGCCCGTCATCCTCTCACAGGCTACTTTCATAATATCAGCTGTAACTGCCTCACAGCTATCAACATGGCGCCTTAATTCTGGTGATGGCGTGATGTGGCTTCTTATTTCAAGGTAAGTGCTCAGCACAGCTTCTTTATCATTCTCCAAAAGGTCCATCAGAGATGCCAGTTTACTTTCACTGATATCTGTCTTAAGCTGCTCTCTTGACTCGCGGGCTCGAGTCTTCCATTTCTCATATGTTGAGATTAATTTTCTCTCTCTTTTCCTTGCTTCTTCTTGTTGCATCTCTAGCATTTTTGGGGTTGGATTCTTTTTCCTAGTTGAGCGCCGAAGACTTTCACCTTGTAAGCTATTAAGTGTTTCTTCCTTGCCTTTAATTTCTTCCTCTAGAAGTTTTATCTCAGCAGTCTCTTGTCTGACCGTCACATCAACCCATTAGCCAGCTGCATGATGACTGTAAAGTCCCTTTGAGAAGTTAGGAAAGCCCGTAGAATGGTGCAGACTTGTCCGATGAAGTCTCCCCTTTATTCGGAGCAGACAAGCAGCAACAGCTCCGGACTTGACCTTATGGTTCCGTTGTGCAGTGTGGCAGAAGGGATGATGCAGGGGTAAGCTCTTACTGTAGCATCCTAGCCGGAATCACTCAGACGATTCACTCCAAATGAAGACTGATGTCCGATGGTGTAGGTATTTCAACCCGTTTATTTCCAACCAAGTTTTAGACACCATGGACAACGTAAGAGCTGAAGTAAAATAAAATATAAAATCATTTACTGTACAAACGTTTGAATTTTAGACAGTACCATCATGTGAGAAAAACTAGCGTTAGCTCCCGCTAGCATTAGCTTGTTAGCTAGCTCCCGAACGT
>SSNP01000168.1:346392-361623 GCA_006937955.1 Pachypanchax playfairii
TTGTTTTCAAAATAAAGGTCGCGGGAACCTCACAAACAAAATAAACCACAATCATTAAATTTAGCAGCATACAAAATAAAATTTGGAACATTATGTTCAAAACCATATATAAGAAGATATAATAAAAATAAACATTCATTGATCTGGGTCATTTACACTCCCACCAAATCATTTTTGTTTCAGACAAGGTGATCTAACAACCATGGAGTAAACACAAATGATTTTTAACAAAATAACCAGAAAATTGGTGTTCAGGAAGTGTCAGAATTTCCATTACAAAATCAAAACATCTTCAGGATGTAATGTGCATATGTGCCAGTAACCAACTAATCACTATCTAGCAACAAGACCAGTTTCTGAACAGGACGTTCAAGCACTGACAGCTTGGTGAGACGTTCACCCCTTTTTCCTAGATTTTTGTCACCCACGCATATCTTTACTCTCCTAACCAGGCCATCTCTGTCCACTGTGGTTTCCAAAACCCGACCCAACCTCCATTCATTTCTAGGCAAGGTGTCATCTTTCATCATGACTATGTCTCCCAACTGCAGGTTTCTCTTAGGGGTGTACCAACGTTGTCTAATAGAAATGTTGGACAGATACTCCTTCCGCCAGCGACTCCAAAACTGCTCTGCTAGATACTGTACATGACGCCATCTTTTTCTGCCATACATGTCTTCTCTAACGAACTTGCCGGGGGGAGGAAGAGCTGGTGTAGACTTCAGGGTAAGTAGGTGGTTAGGAGTAAGTGGCTCAAGACTATCGGGATCATTGAGGTTTTCAACAGTGAGAGGGCGACTGTTAACTATTGTCATTGCTTCATAGAAGAATGCTCGGAGGGATGCATCATTTAGACCACCAGGAGAGAGCGAGAAGGTCGAGTTGAGGATACTCCTGACCGTTCTAATTTGACGCTCCCACACTCCACCAACGTGACTTGAACCTGGAGCGTTCATCATTAAGTCACACTGATTCTCAGAGAGAAAGGTCGCCAGTTTGTCACAATCAACTTCCTTGAGAGCTTCCTTGAACTCATTTTTAGCTCCCAGGAAGTTGCTTCCTTGGTCAGATTTAATTTGACGCACTGCTCCACGTATGGCAATGAAGCAGCGCAGTCCATTTATGAAAGAGTCCGTTGACAGGTCCTCCAGCATTTCAATGTGGATGGCTCTGGAGGAGAAGCAGGTGAACAGAAGGCCATATCTTTTACGTGCGCTCCGTCCTTGCTTGGTGTAAAAGGGCCCAAAGCAGTCCATTCCACAGTATGTAAAGGGTGGAGATGGATCCAAGCGTTCTGGAGGAAGATCAGCCATTTTTTGCTGTTCTGTGTGTCTCCGAAGCCTTCGACACATAACACATTTACTAAGATGTGATGCTACAGCTCGACCAATTCCTGATATCCAGTAGCCCTTTGTTCTGATTGCATTTATGGTCATTCCCTTGCCTTGGTGTTTAGCCTTTTCATGACAATGAGCAATGATCAGCCTGGTAATGTGATGTTCCTTCGGAATGATTGCAGGGTGTTTCACTGTGTTAGGGAGATTTGAATCACGGAGACGTCCTCCCACCTTGACCACACCGTCGCTGTCCAGGAAGGCATTCAGGCGAAGCAGCTTCTTGTGGAGTGGCAGTTGAGATCCTTTCTTCAGTAGCTTCAATTCTTCTGAATATGTTTGTCTTTGTAGGATTTTGATGATAAGGCACTCTGCCTCTTCCCTTTCCTTCACTGTTGAAAGACCATTTGATTTATTGCCATTGATCCGTCGGAGAATGCGCGCCACGGCGCGGATGGCTCGAGACCAGGATGAGAACCGTAACAACCGATCTACTAGAGTGTCTTGTTCTGCAGTTTCTGTGCTTAGAGTCTGAGCTCCCTTCGCTTCTGGGTCTCCCACGGATAGTTCTGAGGGCACATCTTCTGAGAAGCCAATTTCCTTGTCCCATAAAAAGGCTGGGCCAGTGAACCAGTCTGATAATATCAGTTCATTGATGAACAGGCCTCTGGATGCGTGGTCTGCAGGATTTTGGTCAGTTGGAATATATCGCCATTGTTCTAAAGACGTGCTGAGGTGTATCTTCTGGACACGGTTGGCCACAAACGTATGGAAACGACGAGCCTCGTTGTTAATATATCCTAGCACGACTTTGGAATCTGTCCAGAAGTACTCCTCGACGTCAGTGTATCCAAGTTCCTCCTTCAGCACATTGCTGGTTTTCACCGAGACGACTGCAGCTGTTAACTCCAATCTTGGGATCGTGGTGACCTTTGTTGGGGCAACACGTGACTTTGCCATGACTAGTGCGCAGTGAACGTCTCCCTTCTCATTTTTAAGTCTTATATATGAACACTGTCCATAGCCAGTTGTGCTCGCATCAGAGAAGTGGTGTAACTCTCGTTTGGTAACCTTTCCAAAGTATTCAGGCGCATAACTCCGAGGTATGTTTATCTTCTCCATGTTGGTTAGGTCGTCTTTCCATCTCTCCCACCGTGGACGAAGCTCATTAGTCAGAGGATCATCCCAACCCATTCCATGTCGGCACATTTCCTGCAGTACTCCCTTTCCAATTAGCAGGAATGGAGCAACAAAACCTAAAGGATCGTACAAGGAGGCAACCACTGACAGTATACCTCGGCGTGTTTCGGGCTGCTCCTTGAGGTTCACACTGAACTTCAGGCAGTCTGACTTGATGTTCCATTGGATACCCAACGCTCTTTCAGAAGGTAGGTCATCAAAGCTAAGGTTGAGGTCTTTAATGTCAGATGCCCGTTCAGAGGATGGCAAACTTTCCAAGACAGCTTTGTTGTTGGACACGAACTTGTGAAGCCTAAGACCACCTAGGGCACAAAGTTCTCTGGCCTCTTGGGCGAGCTGCATTGCTTTCTCTGTACTGTCGATACTTACGACCCCGTCGTCGACATAAAAGTCTCTCATGATAAACTGTGAGCCTAACGGGTATAGGTCTCTATTCTCTGTGGCCAGATGTTTCAAGCCGTAGTTTGCGCAACCAGGCGATGAGGCAGCACCAAAGATATGCACTCTCATCCGGTACTCTTGAGGCTGCGTGCTAAGATCTCCTTTTTTCCACCAAAGGAAGCGCAGGTAGTCTTGGTCTGCCACTCTGACGTGAAATTGGTAAAACATCTTTTCTACATCACACATCAGTGCAGTAGAGTGCAGCCGGAAGCGAAGGAGAACCCCATTAAGATTGTTCATAAGGTCAGGTCCCGTGAGCAGATGATCGTTCAGACTGGTACCCTTATACCTGGCAGAGCAGTCGAATACCACGCGCAGTTTGTCTGGCTTTTTGGCATGGTATACGCCATGATGAGGTATGTACCATTTTTCTCCCTCCTTCCCTTCATCATCAACTTCTTCTGCTTCACCTCTCTTTATAACGTCCTCCATGAATTTGACATACTGTTCCTTGTATTTTTCATCCTTTAATAACTTCCTTTTAAGATGGCTGAGACGTATGATGGCAAGCTGTTTATTGTTAGGTAAGATGGGTCTCTCCTTAAAGGGTAACGGCATCTCATAGTGACCTTGACTGTTTTTCCTAATGCCGTTCTTGAGTTTATTCAAGAACAGGATGTCTTCCTGGGACACCGTTCTGCCATCTTCTTTGGCATCCTTGAAGTCGGCTCTAGAACGCGGATGGCGTCTGCAGGGGTGACTGGCGGGAGCTCCTTAACAGCAACCCGGAAACACTGTCTAGCTGAACTTGGAGTGTCAAGGCATGGCGAAGAGCACCCTACTATACTCCATCCTAAGTCGGTACGAACCGCATAAGGTTCTTCATTTCCTCCTGATATCACGTCTCTTGGCGCCATCGCCCGTGCACAGTTGTATCCGATTAAAAGACCAACCTCACAATCCTGCAGTGGTGGAATTTTGTCGACAACTTTGGAGAGATGATTCCAATTTTTAGCTGTTTCACTTGTTGGAATATGAGCTCGGTTCACCGGTATGCAATCCTTGGTGTAGGCAGGAGGCAGGTCGATGTAGAGAGAGGAGCTGTAGCCTCGCACCCGAAGCCCTGAAACCCTTTGGCTTTTCATGATCACATCACGTCCGATCATAGTTGTCAACTTCAGTTTAACTGGATATGATTCTGCTTTCAGAACGTTGCTCACTTCCTGGTCGATAAATGTTGTGTCACTTTGTGTGTCCAGCAAGGCGTAGACTAGTTTTTCTGTTCCCGAATCGTTCTTTGACACCCACACAGGCACAATCATTGATGTATTAGTTGACTGTCCACTGGTCACTGACATGGAAGTTGCAGCAGCTTCTGTATGTCCGACATTACTCGGAATGGCATTCTGCTGAGTTGAGGCCCTTTCCTTCCTTACATAGTTTTCATCATGCAGACAAGTTGGATGTTTGCCTTTGCATGTGTTGCACGAATGTCGATGTCGGCAGTCCTTTGCACTGTGCCCAGGTTTGGTGCAGCCATAGCAGAGTTTGTGTTCCTTCACAAACTCTCGTCGTTCCTCCAGAGTTTTTGCAATGAACTTTGGGCATGCATGCAGCCTGTGTTGACTATCTTGGCAGAAGACACAAGGAGGCCTTTCCTTTCCTTTGGCTGACCTTTGATTGTCACTGTCAGCCTCAGTTTGAGTGCTCAGAACACTGGCCATGTTCCTCTTAGGGTCTCTGCTGCTACGTCTTGCAGTGCTAGACTCGGAGCTACGTAGGGCATAAGCAGAAGTAATTGGATTACAAGCAATGTCAGCCTCCTTGGCTATAAAGTTGGTAAAGTCTTTAAAGCTGGGAAAATCTTTATTCCTCTTCAAGACTTCAGTAGCTTTCCTGTTCCAGCGAGATGCTGTGCACTCTGGTAGCTTGTAGACTAGTCTCTTATTCTCTTCACAGTCATTCAATATTTCAAGGCTCTTTACATGTGTCATTGCATCTTGACAGGCGTTCAAGAAATCTGCAAATTCTCTTAATCCCTCAGCATCCTTTGGTTGGATTTTTGGCCAGACTGAGAGCTTGTCTCTGAAGGCTCTCTGTATGGTGAAACTCTGACCATATCTATCATCCAACTTGCGCCACGCGTCCCTGTAAGCCTCACTGTCATTTCTATAGAAGGTTCCTTCCAGTGTTTTGCGAGCTGGGCCACCTATATACTTCCTCAAATAATACAGTTTTTCTGCAGAGGAGATGGCTTTGGTGTCAATGAGTGACATGAAAGAGGTTTTCCACTCAATGAAATGGATAGGGTCACCATTAAAGACAGATGGCTCCGGTACTGGAAGTCTATTTAGAGCCATGCTGTCTTGTAAGACTTGGGCAAGGGAGGACGCGTTCATATCAGCTAATGTTGCTGTGGCATTGGGGGGTTGATTTCTGATGGCAGGTGAGTCAGGATGATTTTCTTCTGAGCTATTGGAGGAATAAATGCTACCTTCTTGTGATGCTTCCTGGTTGTAGACCTGAAGTCTGGCCCGAGCTGCCCTTAAGTCTCTTTCTGCCTGAAGACGTTCAAGTCTGCGCCTTTCCACTTCCATTTTCCTTTGTTGCTCCTCTATTTTCTCCCTTTGTTTCTCTTCTTCCAGCAACCCTTCGAACTCAACTTCCTTTGCAGCGAGCTCCGCTGCGGCATCCACCCTTTTAACTGTTAAGGTGGTGCTTTCATGGCTGTGGACTGACTTTGTTGCTCGAGAGACAGTGGATCCATAAATGGAGCGTGCATAGCTGCTCTTGAGTAGCTCTTTAAGACGCCGTTGTACCTGCCGTGCATCATAATCTCCATCGATGCCCGTCATCCTCTCACAGGCTACTTTCATAATATCAGCTGTAACTGCCTCACAGCTATCAACATGGCGCCTTAATTCTGGTGATGGCGTGATGTGGCTTCTTATTTCAAGGTAAGTGCTCAGCACAGCTTCTTTATCATTCTCCAAAAGGTCCATCAGAGATGCCAGTTTACTTTCACTGATATCTGTCTTAAGCTGCTCTCTTGACTCGCGGGCTCGAGTCTTCCATTTCTCATATGTTGAGATTAATTTTCTCTCTCTTTTCCTTGCTTCTTCTTGTTGCATCTCTAGCATTTTTGGGGTTGGATTCTTTTTCCTAGTTGAGCGCCGAAGACTTTCACCTTGTAAGCTATTAAGTGTTTCTTCCTTGCCTTTAATTTCTTCCTCTAGAAGTTTTATCTCAGCAGTCTCTAAAGTGTTTTCAAGAGAGATTTTAAGCTTTCTTATTTTAATATGCAGGCTATCTATCTGGCTCTTTAGCTCTGATTCTGAAGGGTTCTCAGTTTCTGTCACCTTTAGTTCTTCCATAATAAACTTCACTTTATGAACGGTGTGTTTACTGTAGCTTACAGACTACACCAATGGAAGAGAGGAGAATCCTTGTTAAGTTGAGATAAGAGCAGATAACCTTATTACAGCTTAAAGGAAAATATAAAACTTATGGGGAACTGAAATGTAAGCAGCCAACTGTTATACTGCTACCTGGAGCAGTAATATCATTCTCTTTTTTATTTATTTATTTATTTATTTATTTTTTTTAATATAAATCAAATTACCATAGAGACTGTATACTGTTGCAATTTAAACTGAAACCTTTCCACATTCAAGATGAAATAGGTAAATTGGAGGCAATAGTAACAGTTAATAAATAAACAAGATCACTTTACTTAAACAACCCCCTTTTCCTTTCCCTTTTTTTTTTTTTGTTCAGTAAATGTCCTTAGCAGTTGACGCTCTATTCCCTTTTATTGTTAGTGATGAGAATCAATGTTCTTGTTGAAGACGAATTGTTCCTTTGTTAGTTAGAATGAAATGATCTGTACCTTGTCTGACCGTCACATCAACCCATTAGCCAGCTGCATGATGACTGTAAAGTCCCTTTGAGAAGTTAGGAAAGCCCGTAGAATGGTGCAGACTTGTCCGATGAAGTCTCCCCTTTATTCGGAGCAGACAAGCAGCAACAGCTCCGGACTTGACCTTATGGTTCCGTTGTGCAGTGTGGCAGAAGGGATGATGCAGGGGTAAGCTCTTACTGTAGCATCCTAGCCGGAATCACTCAGACGATTCACTCCAAATGAAGACTGATGTCCGATGGTGTAGGTATTTCAACCCGTTTATTTCCAACCAAGTTTTAGACACCATGGACAACGTAAGAGCTGAAGTAAAATAAAATATAAAATCATTTACTGTACAAACGTTTGAATTTTAGACAGTACCATCATGTGAGAAAAACTAGCGTTAGCTCCCGCTAGCATTAGCTTGTTAGCTAGCTCCCGAACGTGTTACACAAATGAATGAACTCGTATCACAAAAAATAAATAAATAAATCACACATATGTTCATGACATACCTGTTCGCCCTCCAACTAGGCGCTAAACCAAAAGATGACCCAAAGGAAGATTCTCATGAACAACAAAACAACATCTGAACGTTTCAACACCGTAGTCTCCTCTTTACGTATGAGCCGTAAAAGTGCAGGAAGAGGAAAACCGTACCATTGTTTTCAAAATAAAGGTCGCGGGAACCTCACAAACAAAATAAACCACAATCATTAAATTTAGCAGCATACAAAATAAAATTTGGAACATTATGTTCAAAACCATATATAAGAAGATATAATAAAAATAAACATTCATTGATCTGGGTCATTTACAACTGCACCGAGTGGAGCAGGGCGGGGCTTAGTAGGTACCAGTGTAAAAGCGGAGTTTGTGTTCCGGTTCTGGCCCATCTGTACTAGACCCATCAGAACTTTGACAGTTCAACACATCACATGACTCCTTGTTTTTCAGAGATGTTTCTGTGGAGCTGCCCTTCATCCTGATGCACCCCAAACCTGTGGAGCTGCCCGCGTCCCGCCCCCAGTCAGGTGAGCTCTCACATCACTGTCTCCTCCCCCTGACAGGGAGGTGCTTTGCAAAACTCTTCATCCTGATGTTTGTGTTCCAGCTGTGCCCGATTCGGACCCCCCCATCGACACCAACCTGATAGAATTCGACACAAAGTGAGTTCAGCAGCTGAAATCTGATCAGCTGATTATTGATGGTCTTGACTTGAACCTGCGTGTCGTCCTCTCAGCAGCGTCTCCCAGGACGACGACTTCGTCTTTGAAGACTTCGCTCGTCTGCGGCTCAAAGGCGTCGTGGACGACAAGGACGAGGACTGCTAGGAGTTCACCGAGGCTCACGCTCGCTTCAACAGAGCGCGCGTGCACACACATGCACGCACGCATATACGCACACACACACGCGTGCACATACACAAACACACACACACACGGTTGGCGCTACATTCCCTGGCCGAGCAGATGGAGGAGGGCACAACTGGACAGAGGCTTAATGGCGTTCTTCGTCTTCGTCTCTCCATCTGTTGTTTGTTTGTGTTTTTCTGGAGCTCGAATCACCGTCAGTGGGCGGGGCTTACATCGGGCTGCGTTGGTTCTGAATGTGGGTAGTTTCCCTTGGTCTCCATCTTTTACAAACAGAATCTCTGAGCTATTCAGGTGAATTTTGGTTTTGGATGGAGGCGGGGCTTGTTTGTTTGTTCAGATAACTGAATCTCACCAGCATCCTCGTTTGTCCTCCTGCTCGCTCCCGTCGTCATCCTTAAACCTGTTTAAATCTCTTTCATGTGAAGGCGGTTTTCCTTCAGGTAATTGAAGTTTCACCTGAAGAAGATGGAACGTCACTGGAACCCGTAAAAGGAGCAGAATGTTTGTTTATTGCAGCATCACAGTGAAGGTTTGTAATGCTGTCAATCAAACAGCAGCGGCTCGTTTGGATCTGAAAGGAAGAGCAGATGTTTTTAATGCTTTCAAAGTAAAAGCCTGACTTTAATCTGAAAATCTGAAAGCTGCAGCTGGTTTACTCACCATGAAACCCTCATCTGCAGGTGATGTTCTTCACAAAACGCCGTTTGCAAGGTTTAAATGTTCGAGTTACCTGAAGTAAAAGCAGCTCGTGAGAATTCTTTTTAAATGTTTCACTAAAAATCTGTTTGTGATTAAAGTCTTAAATCTGTTCGTGTTCAGCTTTCTGACTTTAAATAATCAGCTTTATTTTGAAAGTTTTACATTTTAATCTGAAATGTTTTCAAACCTACATAATACAATAAGTTCTGACTTTGTTCCAATTCCAATTTGTTCCAAATCTTTCAGTTTAACTGGATCAAATCCTCTTTTTGCATCTGTTAATTTGTCAACAGACTTTTTTAATTTGCCAAAATGTTCCTCACTTTTCTTCTTAAAACATCAGTTTAAAAACTTTGACTCAAACTTTCAGCTTCCACAAATACAAAATAAAAGATTCTGCCGGGGCATCAGAGAACCTGAAACCTTCTGGTTCTGTATCAGTATCGAAGGTTATTTAAACGTTTACTGACCGGTGCTCCTGGTTCTGCCAACCATCAAACAACTGCTGATCTTCTCTTTGCTCCTGCTCAGGTTGCCCCGCCCCCTCAGGTTGCCCCGCCCCTCAGGTTGCAACTCTCTTTCTAGCCACAGTTTCTTCATGTTTCAGGTATTTGACCCAGGTGTCAAATAGGTGTCTCAGACATGGTTCAGGTGTCTCAGACGTGGTTCAGGTGTCTCAGACGTGGTTCAGGTGTCTCAGACCTGGTTCAGGTGTCTCACCCCTGGTTCAGGTGTCTCAGACGTGGTTCAGGTGTCTCACCCCTGGTTCAGGTGTCTCAGACGTGGTTCAGGTGTCTCACCCCTGGTTCAGGTGTCTCAGACCTGGTTCAGATCCTTCTGGGTTTTGGACAGCCCCCCTCCGTGTGCCCTCCTCCACCGGTTCAGCTGCTGGCTCTGAAGTGGGCGGTCCCTCCTCCGTGGCGTGCTGTGATTCGTTCAGCTGTGATTATGTCCTTATGTTCTCGTGCGTATGTGGCGTAACTTCGCTAAGTGTGAAAATATTTTGACAAGTGCCACGCGGCACCCAGCTGTGCGATGCTTCAAACAGGAAGTGGTCTGTGCTGGTGACCGACACCAGGAATCGGATCTGTTCTAATTATTATTCTGCTTCTGATTAATATTATTATTATTATTATTATGTGACTATTATAACTTCCGTATCATCAGCCACATGATTCTCCTCATAATCATTTAAGAGTCTATTGTTTTGACATGTATTTTTATTTTCAGATTTTTATTTGACTTTTGTTTTTATTAAAGTTGAAATGAACTAACAGACTCTGGTGTCGTCAGTGAATCTGAAACTTGAGCAGAACTTTCAAATAGGTTTGGATCAATGTGAACGCCAGGTGGCGCCACTTCATCACAGGATCAGTTCCTCTATAGTTCTGAAAACCTTCAACCTGTTGCGTCACAGCTTTAAAACATCTGCCAGCTGTTTCATCTCACATCGTCTTTTGGATTCGAGCCAAAGTCCTTCTGATTGAAACTTTCAGCTTTTTGATGCTGAAGCTGGTGTTTGACAGCGAACTGGATCCGGTTCCAGGTGTTTCCAGCAGAGACATCAGACAAATTATTCACTTCAACAAGAAATAGAAGTCACCCTGCATTAAACAGGAAGTTAAGATAAAAGAGCTGAACTTTGACCCCACGTGAGAAGTTTTCTGATGTTTTTTCACTCCTTTAAATGTTTGATGTCTCGGAACAACTCGAGACTTCTCTAACTCTGTTGCCAGGATCGGGCTTTTATTTTGAAAACCTTTTGACCCATTGGTTTGTGTACTCGGACCCAGATCTTCATCATTTACAACCCACCGTCATCATCCCTCTATAAAGTAGCATTTTATGGCCTTCAGAAGGTTAAAGATTCACCTGTGAACAGGTGACAGGAAACAGAAACGACACAAAGGTCACATGATCTGCCTCCTGGATTTCACCAAGATCCGAAAGTAAAGAGAAGATTTCACAAGTTCTGCGCAACCCAGATAAAAGTAGAAGTCCGGGTTCTTCTCCAGTCAGTGGAACACCATGTTCCAAAGACCTGGACCAGAATGACCCAGAGGAACCAGTGTTACGTCATCGAGTTAAATAAAACCCAGTCTCAGATTCTGAGCCACATTATCTGTTTTTATCCTCCTTCCAGACCAGTTGAAACTTACCATATGAAACTGGAAACATCCTCTAAAAACGAACGGAACCTGATCCGGCTCCAGGGAGATTCCGAACCGAACCATTTCTTCTGCTGGGTTCGTGAAATAAAATCAGGACCGTTTGGAGGATGTAGCAGCTCCTCACTAACAAAAAACATGCTTCTGAAATCAGATGCAGGAGGAAAGCTGTTCACACCCGAACTTCAATCAGAACTGGATTTGTTTCGTCCGGGTCATAAAACTCCAGCACCTTCGGAAAAGTCCCGCAGAACTGAAGTCCGGATTTACCTGCAGCCTCCGAACGCAAAACCTGCTGAATGGACTCGGTTTCTTCCGATCCCTGTTCGAGCTTTTGGGTTCTGCTCCAGATGTTTTATTTGTATAGCAAATAATCAGAATTACATATGTATATATATATATATATACACACACACAGTGTTTTAAGAAAAACCTCAAAATTAAAATGTTTTATTAACCACAAGTAAAGAAGGTTCTTCTGAGTTCTTTAATCTTTTTTATGGCTTTAAACAAGAACCATTCCTGATTATTTTCTTGTTGTTTTTTATGTTTTGTCTTTTTTTTTTTTTTCAGAAATGTTGGTAAATTATTCGAGAAATATTAAAGAACGTTTTAATTTTAAGTTGAAACTTTTATTGCTGGAAAGCAGCTGCCTTTATTGTGAAAGACCAAATCATGAGTAAAAGTTGTATTTGATTTTACTTTTTAAAAATCCAGAACAGAATGAAAAGCAGACGGATTTTTCTCATTGAGCTCGTGTGACAGAAGCTGTTGAAGCAGAAGTTCAAACATCAATAAAACAACAATCAAACACTCGAAAATAAAAACTGATGAGAATTATTGTAGCTTTTATGTGATTTTACTGCAGCCGACTAAACTAAATACTCGTCAGTGTAAAACAATAAATCTCCCATAAATTCATAAAGACACAGATAATTCCTCTGCAGGACGCGGCCGGAGGGTCGACGGTTTGAATCCCTGCAGCGTAACAAGAAGATCAAACTGGAGAAGAAGAAACTCAATTTACAATCAAGATGTTTCATCTGATTCCGTGTTTCTGTATTAAAACATTCAAACTGAAAAACAAAAACAAAAAGGCTACAATTTATTAATTAGCAGAATATATTTGAACTCGTTCTGGTTCTGGTTCTGGTTCTGGTTTTTGGACCTGAGCACTTTAGGAACAAACTCTGTAGTCAGTTGTTTATTCTGATTAATTTATCCTCCAACAAGAAGGTAAAGAACCTGGTGTGTCTTTGACCAGGACATGTCCTTTAGTTCTCATATAAAACATGTTACCATCATGTATTTATTACTTCTAGACTTGATTACTGTAATTCTTTATTATCAGGGTGTTCTAATAGTTCTGTTAAAGACCTCCAGCTGATCCAAAATACTGCTGCCAGAGTTCTGATGAGAGTTAGAAGGAGAGATCATATTTCTCCTGTTTTAGCATCACTTCATTGGCTCCCTGTAAGGTCTAGAATAAAGATCTAAACAACCAGGATCCATCTGATATTAAAGATCTTATTGTTCTAGATGTTCCTAACAGAACACTCTCAGACTGCAGGTCTGCTTCTGGTAGAACAAGAGGAAGAGCTTTCAGTTATCAGGTTCCTCTCCTGTAGAACCAGCTTCCAATCCATGAGACAGAATCTCTGTTAGTTTAGCTTCTCCTGATTCATCCCTTTAGTTATGCTCTCAGATTGAATGTTCTCCATGTTTGTATTGATAATTTCATTCTTTTATTATTTCTGTTTAGAGGGGGAAATTTGCTATAGGCCTATTTGTTTTTTTTCTTCTACATTCTGAGCAGGTAAAAAAAACTTTTCTGTTTCCTGAATTTTCTTTTTAAATGTCCACATTTTGACTTCCGTTAAAAAATAGCTATACTCTGTAAAAAAAACTGTAAAAATGCAATAAAAAGATAAAACTAAAATGTTAAAATGAAATTTATGATAAAATGAGTCTTTTTTGTTTTTAACTGTTTTTTATTCAGATTTTAAATGTAAAATGTAAATAAATCTGATGATGAAACAGAAACACTTTCAGTGATCTTCATCATATCATCATCATCATCATTATTACTCACATGAAACTGAGCAGCACAAAGTAGCGCGACGGAAATGTCACGTGATCAAATATGATGTTCAGGTGACAGAAAGCTGTGTGTGAGTGTGTGCGTGAGTGTTTGAGTGTGTGTGCGTGAGTGTGTGCGTGAGTGTGACTGTGTTTGAGTGTGTGTGTGTGTGTGGGGGGGGGTGTCAGGAGGAGGACTTCAGAGTCATAAAGGTGACCATGTGACCTCAGCAGTTTTTAACGTGCGTCTATTTCCGAGTGCGCAGAGGCGCAGAGCAGGTGGAGGTGTGCAGCTACACTAACAGGTGACACAGACAGGTCTCAGTTCACCTGCAGACCAGGTGAGCGGGCAGCAGGCAGGCTGGATCCGCAGTATGCTGAGGGAGAACCCTCACCTGGAAAGATGTACGTGAGTTACCTGCAGCTGGACAAAGAGCCCGCCATGTACCCGCACCAGAACCCGGTGACCCGACACCCGGGCCTCAGCCTCAGCCCGCAGAGCTTCCCGGTGCCAGGTCCGCCACAGTACTCCGACTTCCCCGGGTACCACTACCACCACCACGGCCTCAGCAGCGAGACACATCCGGGCCAGCAGGGCGGACCGGGGACCAGCGGCTGGAGCCCGGCCTACCCACCGCCCCCCCCACCCACGCGGGATGAATGGTCCTCTCATCACTACGCACCCCCCGCGGCCTCCGGCGTCAGCGGACCCACACTGAGCTCCCCGGACTTCACCGGACAACCTCCCGCGCTGCTCCCCGTCCCTCTCAATGCGTCTGCGGCGCAGCTGTCTCCCGGTTCCCCGCGGAGGAGGAACCCGTACGACTGGATCCGAACCTCGGCTCCGCTCAGCACCACCAGTAAGAACCGGAGTTTCATTCCCATTAAATTATCTTAAAAGTTTCTCTTCAGACTGTTGGACATTTAAATAAGCAGCTGATACGCGGTGCAGCTGTTCCTCACATTCAACCGCACGCGCGGTCAATTAAAGGCCCGAAGCTTCACCCGGTTCCGGTACTTCAGCTCAACCCGCCACCTACTTTAGAATAAAAATAAAAAGTTTATTGTTCTGAAGAAAAGTCCGTCTTTGTTTTAGACTCTTAAAAAACATTTTGTTCACGTTTTTAATAAAAATACAAATGTTTTTGAATTTCTGTCCATTTTTCAATTTCAAGTTGAAATTACCTTCTTAAATAATCCTTTTAAACCTCCGGTTTGTTCCGTTAACCAGAACAATAATGTTAGTAACGTCCCGGATAAAATATAGTTTTCATCCAGTAAAAGTAGACAATGAAAATCACGTGACGTTAATGGGTTAAACGGGGTTCTTCGTCGGTCTCTGACCATCTGACGGGTTTCGCTCACAGCCGGACCAGTACAAACCCCGTAGGTTCTTCTGTCTGGGTCGCGTCCCCGGTTCCATCCTGAGGTGGACCGGGCCGGTGCTCTGACGTGACTCCCGGAGGAGGAACATAGAACATGAATGATGGTCTTGAAAGGGAATCCGAAGCTCTTTCACTTGAAAATGTGTTGAGGAAGTTTTTGATCTGAAACATTTCTTACTTCAGGAACTTCATGAGCTGCAGATGTTCCAGATGTTTTCAATCAGCAGTTTGTTTGTAAAACATCAGGGACAGATGTTCAGTTCAGTAACACATCCAGCTGTTTCTGATAAAACACACTCTCACATTTTGACAGATTCATAATTTGATTCGGTTCTGATGTTTGACTCGAGATTCAGCCTCTGAGCTCATCCAGTCCAAATCCAGCTCTGTGTCTCCGTGTCCTCCTGGTCCAGGGACTCAGACTCAGGTCTGATCGGGGTACTGGGACCTCAGGAGGTGGAGCATGTTGTCCGGTACAATCACATTAAATGTTTGTTGTGACACGAGACACTTTACTCACCTTGCCTATTTGTTCCGAGAACCCCGGTGGCCGGTTGGCCCCAGTGGCCCCGGTGGCTTTGGTGGCTCCGGTTGGCTCCGGTGGCTTTGGTGGCCCTGGTGGCCCCGGTGGCCCCGGTTGGCCCCGGTGGCCCGGTTGGCCCCAGTGGCCCCGGTGGCCCGTTTGGCCCCAGTTGGCCCCGGTGGCCC
>SSNP01000168.1:361633-371633 GCA_006937955.1 Pachypanchax playfairii
AAAAACGAACGGAACCTGATCCGGCTCCAGGGAGATTCCGAACCGAACCATTTCTTCTGCTGGGTTCGTGAAATAAAATCAGGACCGTTTGGAGGATGTAGCAGCTCCTCACTAACAAAAAACATGCTTCTGAAATCAGATGCAGGAGGAAAGCTGTTCACACCCGAACTTCAATCAGAACTGGATTTGTTTCGTCCGGGTCATAAAACTCCAGCACCTTCGGAAAAGTCCCGCAGAACTGAAGTCCGGATTTACCTGCAGCCTCCGAACGCAAAACCTGCTGAATGGACTCGGTTTCTTCCGATCCCTGTTCGAGCTTTTGGGTTCTGCTCCAGATGTTTTATTTGTATAGCAAATAATCAGAATTACATATGTATATATATATATATATACACACACACAGTGTTTTAAGAAAAACCTCAAAATTAAAATGTTTTATTAACCACAAGTAAAGAAGGTTCTTCTGAGTTCTTTAATCTTTTTTATGGCTTTAAACAAGAACCATTCCTGATTATTTTCTTGTTGTTTTTTATGTTTTGTCTTTTTTTTTTTTTTCAGAAATGTTGGTAAATTATTCGAGAAATATTAAAGAACGTTTTAATTTTAAGTTGAAACTTTTATTGCTGGAAAGCAGCTGCCTTTATTGTGAAAGACCAAATCATGAGTAAAAGTTGTATTTGATTTTACTTTTTAAAAATCCAGAACAGAATGAAAAGCAGACGGATTTTTCTCATTGAGCTCGTGTGACAGAAGCTGTTGAAGCAGAAGTTCAAACATCAATAAAACAACAATCAAACACTCGAAAATAAAAACTGATGAGAATTATTGTAGCTTTTATGTGATTTTACTGCAGCCGACTAAACTAAATACTCGTCAGTGTAAAACAATAAATCTCCCATAAATTCATAAAGACACAGATAATTCCTCTGCAGGACGCGGCCGGAGGGTCGACGGTTTGAATCCCTGCAGCGTAACAAGAAGATCAAACTGGAGAAGAAGAAACTCAATTTACAATCAAGATGTTTCATCTGATTCCGTGTTTCTGTATTAAAACATTCAAACTGAAAAACAAAAACAAAAAGGCTACAATTTATTAATTAGCAGAATATATTTGAACTCGTTCTGGTTCTGGTTCTGGTTCTGGTTTTTGGACCTGAGCACTTTAGGAACAAACTCTGTAGTCAGTTGTTTATTCTGATTAATTTATCCTCCAACAAGAAGGTAAAGAACCTGGTGTGTCTTTGACCAGGACATGTCCTTTAGTTCTCATATAAAACATGTTACCATCATGTATTTATTACTTCTAGACTTGATTACTGTAATTCTTTATTATCAGGGTGTTCTAATAGTTCTGTTAAAGACCTCCAGCTGATCCAAAATACTGCTGCCAGAGTTCTGATGAGAGTTAGAAGGAGAGATCATATTTCTCCTGTTTTAGCATCACTTCATTGGCTCCCTGTAAGGTCTAGAATAAAGATCTAAACAACCAGGATCCATCTGATATTAAAGATCTTATTGTTCTAGATGTTCCTAACAGAACACTCTCAGACTGCAGGTCTGCTTCTGGTAGAACAAGAGGAAGAGCTTTCAGTTATCAGGTTCCTCTCCTGTAGAACCAGCTTCCAATCCATGAGACAGAATCTCTGTTAGTTTAGCTTCTCCTGATTCATCCCTTTAGTTATGCTCTCAGATTGAATGTTCTCCATGTTTGTATTGATAATTTCATTCTTTTATTATTTCTGTTTAGAGGGGGAAATTTGCTATAGGCCTATTTGTTTTTTTTCTTCTACATTCTGAGCAGGTAAAAAAAACTTTTCTGTTTCCTGAATTTTCTTTTTAAATGTCCACATTTTGACTTCCGTTAAAAAATAGCTATACTCTGTAAAAAAAACTGTAAAAATGCAATAAAAAGATAAAACTAAAATGTTAAAATGAAATTTATGATAAAATGAGTCTTTTTTGTTTTTAACTGTTTTTTATTCAGATTTTAAATGTAAAATGTAAATAAATCTGATGATGAAACAGAAACACTTTCAGTGATCTTCATCATATCATCATCATCATCATTATTACTCACATGAAACTGAGCAGCACAAAGTAGCGCGACGGAAATGTCACGTGATCAAATATGATGTTCAGGTGACAGAAAGCTGTGTGTGAGTGTGTGCGTGAGTGTTTGAGTGTGTGTGCGTGAGTGTGTGCGTGAGTGTGACTGTGTTTGAGTGTGTGTGTGTGTGTGGGGGGGGGTGTCAGGAGGAGGACTTCAGAGTCATAAAGGTGACCATGTGACCTCAGCAGTTTTTAACGTGCGTCTATTTCCGAGTGCGCAGAGGCGCAGAGCAGGTGGAGGTGTGCAGCTACACTAACAGGTGACACAGACAGGTCTCAGTTCACCTGCAGACCAGGTGAGCGGGCAGCAGGCAGGCTGGATCCGCAGTATGCTGAGGGAGAACCCTCACCTGGAAAGATGTACGTGAGTTACCTGCAGCTGGACAAAGAGCCCGCCATGTACCCGCACCAGAACCCGGTGACCCGACACCCGGGCCTCAGCCTCAGCCCGCAGAGCTTCCCGGTGCCAGGTCCGCCACAGTACTCCGACTTCCCCGGGTACCACTACCACCACCACGGCCTCAGCAGCGAGACACATCCGGGCCAGCAGGGCGGACCGGGGACCAGCGGCTGGAGCCCGGCCTACCCACCGCCCCCCCCACCCACGCGGGATGAATGGTCCTCTCATCACTACGCACCCCCCGCGGCCTCCGGCGTCAGCGGACCCACACTGAGCTCCCCGGACTTCACCGGACAACCTCCCGCGCTGCTCCCCGTCCCTCTCAATGCGTCTGCGGCGCAGCTGTCTCCCGGTTCCCCGCGGAGGAGGAACCCGTACGACTGGATCCGAACCTCGGCTCCGCTCAGCACCACCAGTAAGAACCGGAGTTTCATTCCCATTAAATTATCTTAAAAGTTTCTCTTCAGACTGTTGGACATTTAAATAAGCAGCTGATACGCGGTGCAGCTGTTCCTCACATTCAACCGCACGCGCGGTCAATTAAAGGCCCGAAGCTTCACCCGGTTCCGGTACTTCAGCTCAACCCGCCACCTACTTTAGAATAAAAATAAAAAGTTTATTGTTCTGAAGAAAAGTCCGTCTTTGTTTTAGACTCTTAAAAAACATTTTGTTCACGTTTTTAATAAAAATACAAATGTTTTTGAATTTCTGTCCATTTTTCAATTTCAAGTTGAAATTACCTTCTTAAATAATCCTTTTAAACCTCCGGTTTGTTCCGTTAACCAGAACAATAATGTTAGTAACGTCCCGGATAAAATATAGTTTTCATCCAGTAAAAGTAGACAATGAAAATCACGTGACGTTAATGGGTTAAACGGGGTTCTTCGTCGGTCTCTGACCATCTGACGGGTTTCGCTCACAGCCGGACCAGTACAAACCCCGTAGGTTCTTCTGTCTGGGTCGCGTCCCCGGTTCCATCCTGAGGTGGACCGGGCCGGTGCTCTGACGTGACTCCCGGAGGAGGAACATAGAACATGAATGATGGTCTTGAAAGGGAATCCGAAGCTCTTTCACTTGAAAATGTGTTGAGGAAGTTTTTGATCTGAAACATTTCTTACTTCAGGAACTTCATGAGCTGCAGATGTTCCAGATGTTTTCAATCAGCAGTTTGTTTGTAAAACATCAGGGACAGATGTTCAGTTCAGTAACACATCCAGCTGTTTCTGATAAAACACACTCTCACATTTTGACAGATTCATAATTTGATTCGGTTCTGATGTTTGACTCGAGATTCAGCCTCTGAGCTCATCCAGTCCAAATCCAGCTCTGTGTCTCCGTGTCCTCCTGGTCCAGGGACTCAGACTCAGGTCTGATCGGGGTACTGGGACCTCAGGAGGTGGAGCATGTTGTCCGGTACAATCACATTAAATGTTTGTTGTGACACGAGACACTTTACTCACCTTGCCTATTTGTTCCGAGAACCCCGGTGGCCGGTTGGCCCCAGTGGCCCCGGTGGCTTTGGTGGCTCCGGTTGGCTCCGGTGGCTTTGGTGGCCCTGGTGGCCCCGGTGGCCCCGGTTGGCCCCGGTGGCCCGGTTGGCCCCAGTGGCCCCGGTGGCCCGTTTGGCCCCAGTTGGCCCCGGTGGCCCCGGTGGCTTTGGTGGCTTTGGTGGCTCCGGTGGCTCCGGTGGCTCCGGTGGCCCCAGTTGGCCCTGGTGGCCCCGGTGGCCCCGGTGGCCCCGGTTGGCCCCGGTGGCCCGGTTGGCCCCAGTGGCCCCGGTGGCCCGTTTGGCCCCAGTTGGCCCCGGTGGCCCCAGTGGCCCCGGTGGCCCGTTTGGCCCCAGTTGGCCCCGGTGGCCCGTTTGGCCCCAGTTGGCCCCAGTGGCCCCGGTGGCCCGTTTGGCCCCAGTTGGCCCCAGTGGCCCCGGTGGCCCGTTTGGCCCCAGTTGGCCCCGGTGGCCCGTTTGGCCCCAGTTGGCCCCAGTGGCCCCGGTGGCCCGTTTGGCCCCAGTGGCCCCGGTGGCCCGTTATTGCCCCAGTTGGCCCCAGTGGCCCCGGTGGCCCGTTTGGCCCCAGTGGCCCTGGTGGCCCGTTATTGCCCCAGTTGGCCCCAGTGGCCCCGGTGGCCCGTTTGGCCCCAGTGGCCCCGGTGGCCCGTTTGGCCCCAGTTGGCCCCGGTGGCCCCGGTGGCAGCTGCTACAACATGTAGTTAATCACCTCTGTGTATGTGTAAGTGCGTGTGCACGTAGGCGTGTGTGAGTGCCTAATAGTTTAGTTTCTGAAATAAAATCATTTCATGTCTGGAACTGAAAACAGACTCATTATCTAACAAATAATAACATTAAGATTCTTCTTGGTTCCATCAGAACCAACTGGACCTTTTTACTTCTTAAAGTAAATGTTCTAAGTGTTTATTTGTGTCAACATGAGAAGCCAGTTCATCTGGTTCATCTGGTGAAGCTGCTGGATGGTAAAAGTCTCTTCAGGTGTGAATCATGATGTCACTATGACCAGATCAGGTCGGATCAGGATCAGGTTTTGATCAGGTTCCAGCTGCTGGTGGATTTTTAATTTTAGCACATAAAGAACATTAAAACATCAGACCAGAACCAAAAACTCTGAGTAAATGAAGTTCTGTTGACAGATGTGGATCACAGCTGTAACTGTTCTATACAGAACTGATATACTGAGATAGTTTCATGTTCTCATGGAGGAGATGTTCTGCTTGTTCTCTGTGGCAGAAACACAGTGAAGAACGAAGGTTCTGTTTCTCTGTGGAGGGACATTGACAAGCGGAGCAGAACGTTGGGACAGATGTCGTCCTGAAACTCAAATGTTTGAGTTTGAATTTTCCTGGGTGAGCAGCTGGAGTTCAGCGCAGCGAGTGTGTGTTTAGAGCTTTTTAAAGACGTCTGCGTTAATGAAGCAGTTAAACACCAGAATGAACTCAGATGGTTTTGGCACCATGCAGGTTCTGTTCTGATGTTTAGAAGAATATTGTGTTTCCTGTACGATGTTTGAGACGATGAATCGGTTGATGTTCAGAACTTCTCTTGTTACAGCTGATGTGTAACTCAGGAAGAACGAGCTCCAGATGTTGCAGCAACACTGAACATAGTAACATTAATGTTAAACAAACACCGTGTCGACTCAGCAGACTCAGGAAACATCGTGTGCTACGGTACAACTTCCATCTAGGTGCCAAAAAAAAGACACACACAAAAACCTACCTGGTGAAGGTGAGGAAACAATCACCACTTAAAGACACAAAAACAATCTGGAAATTATACTTCAAAAAGTCTAAATACCTCAAACAGAAAAACATCAAGAAAGACGGATTTAAAGTTACTACAGAGGAACAAACTCATTTTCCCAGGATCCTTTGTGATTTATATTTTTGTTAGTTTATCATCTGGTTTATAACACAATGACTCTAAAAGTTCTGAACCGATATGGCTGAAATATTCCAGATTAGGAACGAGGATCAATCCATTCATCCAGATGTTTTTTGGAGGTTTTCTTATTATTGTAAATTCACATGATGTAGAAATGAGCAGCTTGATGGAGGTCTGCGTTCTCTGAGTGCTTTTTATTTAGAACATCACAAACACTTTTATAAGAAGAAAGAAGTTGTAGCTCGAACTAATAATGATGTTTTCTATTTGTTAAAACATTTTGTTTGAAGTTGTTATTAAAAAGAAGAATATGATCCTGAAACAGCAGCTTTGAGTCTGTATGAATAAAGTCTGATAAGACTCATGCAAATGGAACTGATACAGAACATTTAAATACAGCCGTGATGGTGAGAACACACGGTTCCACCATGACACTTCCTGTCACACCTTTACAACACATAATATAAAACATTACAACTTCATTCATGTTTTTACATACTAACAGCTGGTGTGATTTTACAGCACAGCTAGAATCATTAATGTCTCGTTTCTTCTGTCTGTGACTTTAAACAGTTAATAGAAGTTATTCATCAAACAACAGAATCACTAATGAATAAAATGAGCAAAAGATGAATCTTAAATCAAACTGGTTGATTTAATTGAAGCAGTTCAGTGTTTCAATCTGTTGATCTTGTTACTCTGATGCTTCGTGTTTCACAACAACCTGTTTGTTCATTTATTTCACTTGAAAATCTCTCAGTAATAAAGACTCTTTGTTGCTAATGAAGAACTTGATCAGGTGTTGAAGAGAAGATCATCAGCGTAGAAGCAAACATAGATACTTTATGTATGAAGGGGAGGAGCTCCAGGACCGATCCCTGAGGAACACTTTACCTTCTAATATCTGCATCATTCCAACTAACTCTGTTCTATGTTCTTATGATCACTTTTACCAATAATGTCTAAAACTTTGCTGGTAGTTACAAACTCTTAGAGATTCTGACTGTAATTCTCTGCTCTCACATCCAATTTTACCAAAAGCTGCTAACATTTTATTTTATTCATTTCCAAATGAAGCAGTAAAAACATAAATGTTGCTTTTGCCCGTTAACAAATGAATGAACACAATAATGTCACCAGAGGTGGTTCTAGCACAGATGGCACCCTATGTGAAGGTCTACGTTACCGTGTCCTGCAGGAGGTTTCATAGTTTTCTGTTCCTGTTTGCAGATGGGAAGACACGGACTAAAGACAAGTACCGGGTGGTTTACACCGACCACCAGAGGCTGGAGCTGGAGAAGGAGTTCCACTACAGCAAATACATCACCATCCGGAGGAAGGCGGAGCTTGCCACAGCGCTCAGTCTGTCAGAGAGACAGGTACTCATCCACCAGTAGATCATTTAGATGACTGAAAGTCATTTATTGATTTATCAGGAAAAAACTTTCATCACTAACTAATAAAATATTGTTCCAATTCCTAAAATGGTGAATAATTCTTTAATTGGCACCATGTGGTTGTTTTATAAAAGCACCATTAGTCATGTGACACAACTGAAGCTCTGTGGAACAAACGTTTGGACTTCCTCAAGTAAAACACAATGTTTGATCCAAAATGTTCAGGTGAAGATCTGGTTCCAGAACCGACGAGCGAAGGAGCGTAAAATCAACAAGAAGAAGCTTCAGCAGCCAGCCTCTTCTACGACCACGCCCACCCCTCCCACCGGCAGCACCGGCAGCGGGGCTGGCAGCAGCGTCGCCATGGTGACGAGCAGCAGCAGCAACAATGGGCTGGTGTCTCCATCTTCCCTGGCTTTGAACATCAAAGAAGAGTACTGACGATGTTTTATAGGACGAAAACGTTGGCGACTGAAACTTCTGATAAATTTAAACATGGAATCTGTTTTTCTTCTGAGTTTTACAATAAAACTCACGGAACACTTCTGAAGATAAAGCTGCCAGGAACCATCTCTCCAACAAGTCGGGCTGTTGGTTCTGAAATCAGGCTGAAAACAGGAAGTTCAGTCTGACCACAAACAGCCAACCAGAAGAACTTCTAACATCTAACTTCACCTGCTGGTTCTTCACTCCAACTTCCTGTTGTTGAACCAAAGGATCTCCTCTGGCTGCAGGTTGGTTTAGTTCTGCTGATGGTTGTGAAGTTCTGGAGGTTTATGAAGGACAACAAACCTTCAGTAGATAGAAAGACTGAAGATCATCTGACTGCTAGTTGAACGCTGTGCTTGTCCCGACCTCTAGCTTTTATTTTACTGTGTAGAAAAGTTAAAAACCGACACTTTACAGATGTTTAAAGTGTTTCTGGTGTTGCACTTTTCTGTTCAGCTGAAGACTTTCATCTTCTGGACTAGTCCACAAGTCATTTCCACCATGGATGGTTCTGTTCATCAGCAGGTTCTAAAGAGAACTGAAGCTAAAAAACAAGTTTGATCAATCAGCTGTTTTTCCTCTTGAGTTAAAACATCAAACTGCTTCTAAAAGAATAATAAAACCAAATAAACAATCTTTCATTCTACTGAAAGTTTTATTCCAATCTGAAAACAAACAGCTGAAAAATGAATCTATTAAATCAGACTGCAGCTGCTCCAGCCAGATGCAGATAGATGATAAACAGCTGTAAAAATACCTTCATGAAGAAACACTAAATTTTCTAAACTTTGACTTAATATTAAAACATGTTCTGCTCCAGACAAACGACAGTCTCAGTTTTATTTTTTATTGTTTTGATGATATTTAAAATATTCAGTCACCTGATAGTTTGTAGAACGAGGGTTTAAAACTTGAAGTTAAACGTGTCTGTGGGTGAAAAATAATTTCATACGTTGGTTCTTTATTGCTGTTTTTGGCTGATGGAGATGCATTCAGGTGACGTCAGACTTTTTATTTTCAACTGAGATGAAACTCCAACCACAAACCTGTTAACTGGATTTTCATTTACCTTGAAAAAACTCTTTAATTGGTTTGTTAGAAGAACTGGTATTTTCTGACTCAGTCTGAAATAAGATGAACACAGAACTTCATCAGAACTTTATTAAAACTCTCAGCGTTTTGGGTTCCGTCTTTTTTGAACTGATTGACGTGATACCTGAAGGATGTTTTATTTCCAGCCAACCTTCGGATCCGTTTTAGAAGGACAGATTTGTCGTGATTCAGCGGATGAATTCGGGGTTTGAAGGTCGCAGCTCTCCTCCAGGAACACACCTGTAAGAATCAGGTGAATTACTGCTTGTTTTTAAAGTGAAGGAGACTATTTACATTCTTCATACATTCAGTTTTTATTTCTTTAATTACAGTTTTTAATCTAAAATAGAAAACTGGGACTTTTTTAAATAGTTGTTCTGGTGTTAATTTCATAAAAATAATCAGATCCTTTCAGCTGACGTTGATTGTTTCCTTCAGTTTGTATAAACTTTATGAACGTGACTGATTGATAAACAGGTAACAATAATGTGTCTTATCTGCTCGACTTTCACTTAATGTTCTGTAGATGTTTCTGACCTTTTGACACTTTATCATATGTATATTTGAAATGCAATTTTTATTAAAGAGTCCCTTCCTTTAAAACCAGTTGTTCTGAGGTTTCTGTTGAATATTTTAGCTCCACAGGTGTTCTTACCTTCATAGTGGGTGAAAACAGGTCAACAACTTCTCTTTCAGTTTTAATCTCTCAAACTACGCAGGTGGTGATAAAACCCGAGTTCTAACAACCTGTATCTGTTTCATCACAACTCCTTTGTTTGTTAGTATTCATCAGCTCCTGCAGTTGAAACCACACCTAGCATGCTGCTAGCTAAAAGCTGTTAGCATAACGCCTAGCATGCTGCTAGCTAAAAGCTGTTAGCATAAGATGTAGCAAACAGGAAGACACAACGTCTGATGTTGCCATGTGCAGCGGGGCAGGAAACAGTATACCTTGCTCTCATAGGCTAGTTTGTTAGCCAATCAGAGTCCAGCAAATAGGAATAATAAATATGAACGAGTTGCTGACGAAGCACCCTGACGGAAAGAGCCGCAACCAGCTGAATTTTGAGGCAGACAGATTGAAAGGTCTGTTAATCAGTGTTTCCTGACGTTTGTTAG
>SSNP01000168.1:378025-412022 GCA_006937955.1 Pachypanchax playfairii
GGTTTATATAGAGTTATATAGGGTTATATAGAGTTATATAGGTTTATATAGAGTTATATAGGGTTATATAGAGTTATATAGGGTTATATATGGTTATATAGGTTTATATAGAGTTATATAGGTTTATATAGAGTTATATAGGTTTATATAGAGTTATATAGGTTTATATAGAGTTATATAGGGTTATATAGATTTATATAGGTTTATATAGAGTTATATAGGGTTATATAGAGTTATATAGGGTTATATATGGTTATATAGGTTTATATAGAGTTATATAGGGTTATATAGAGTTATATAGGGTTATATAGAGTTATATAGGTTTATATAGAGTTATATAGGGTTATATAGAGTTATATAGGGTTATATAGAGTTATATAGGGTTATATAGAGTTATATAGGTTTATATAGAGTTATATAGGGTTATATAGAGTTATATAGGTTTATATATGGTTATATAGGTTTATATAGAGTTATATAGGTTTATATAGAGTTATATAGGTTTATATAGAGTTATATAGGTTTATATAGAGTTATATAGGGTTATATAGAGTTATATATGGTTATATAGAGTTATATAGGTTTATATAGAGTTATATAGGGTTATATAGAGTTATATAGGTTTATATAGGATTACATCAGTTGCTGAAGTAAGGTTTGAGTCATGTTGCTAAAAGCTTTACCAGACTGACTGACTTTAGTGATATAGTATGGGTAAAATATTGAATAATAATGTTGTGTTGCACGACTGGATTTATTTTCACTCTCACGTGGAGCTGACTCACAAATTTACTAGTAGATCACAAATATCATCTCCAAGTGCATTGTGGGTAAAACTTGTCCCCAGCTGTCCAACACTGTCAGAGCTTTATTATTTGGGTTTAAAGGGCCCAGTCATTTGCTCCGCCCCCCGCCCACTCTGATTTGTTACGCTAGTGATTTGTCCCATGAGTATTTATTTTCATGTTAGTTTGTGTTGTCTCCCCACACCTGTTGTCTTACCTGCACCTGTTTTAAACCTCCCTGTTTCTCCTGTCCTTTGCTTGATAACCTCTCATCTTAACCTGTTCCCTACCTGTCTCTCTGTACCCTGGTTACACCCTGGACCCTCCCCGACTTTGCCTTCTGCCTTTGCCCATGTTGAATTTTTACACCTGGGCTGTTGAATTACCCAGATCTCCACCCTGTTGGGATTTCAATACTGTTTCTATCTGCTTCCCTATCGGACTGGAAGTCATACATGCTTCTTAAAATTTGACCATTTGTGGACTGGACTTCCTGCTTCTTTGACTCTGTGGTCATAAGTCGTTACCTCAGCTGACCCTGTCTCCCACAGCGTAGACCCACCTCTCATCTTCTCGATAAACTTTGCCTCAAACTGCCTTTCTGCCTCTTCAGTCTGTGTACACGGGTTCTGACCAGTACCATATACTGAATGTCTGATAACACCTCAGCTGCAGGTTCTGGTTCTGGTTTATTCTTTACAGGTAACAAATGTTGAAACTCTCTTCCTAAACTAACAGCCCAGTTTGAAGGGCAAACGGTTTTTATGACTTCACCTGCAGAGTTCCTGCTCTCTGCGAGCCGCGTTAATGAAGAACCACATCCTCTTGTGTTATCACCGAGGTCAAAGGTTCACCAGAAACAGGCCCACAAGCAGAACCACGTCCCAAATGGAAAACCCGTCTCCACTAATCCACGTTTCACTCACAGACTACAGGGAGAGACTCCTGGAGGTCTCAGTTCTCCATCAGACGCATGTTCAGGCCAGCTGTTCACTGTCAGTAAACACTCGGAGAAGCAACTTCTTCGTACAATGAGAGCGGTAGCCATTTTGAGACACATTTAAACACTCCTAAACAAAATGGCTGCCATCAAACAGTCGAGTTCTGCTCCTAAAGCATCACAACAAAAATCTGGCTGAACGTTTCCTTCAGCATGTCTGAAGCCCGTTTACAACATCATCTCTGTCAACAATAATTAGAGCCAATAACTGAGTAAATAACTCTCACCTCTCGCCGCCGTCCATAAACACTCAGAGGATCGTCTCCTGCAGCTCATCCACTCTTATACAGCCGCGTCTTTATGGACCATTTTACCATAAACTTTCATTTACAATATACTTACGGCCCCTAATACGGCCCTGATTGTCCATATTGATTGTGGATAAACAGCAGAGCAGTAAAGGAGCAGTGCTGGAACGGTAGGACGCTGATAATACTGAAGACACGACGGGACTACTGGTATTCCCCCGAACACGAAACACCACATCGGGTTTGGTCCAGACGGGATTCAGCTGAGTCCGGTTCAACATTGAGAGTCTGGCCTCCAGTTACGCTATTAGTATTTTACTGCTCAAAGGCCAGAAGTTCTGTTTATTTATGTCTTTATGTATTTATTATACAGATTTCTTTATTTATTATACAGATTTATTTATTTATTATACAGATTTATTTATTTATTATACAGATTTACTTATTTATTATACACATTTATTTATTTATTATACAGATTTACTTATTTATTATACACATTTATTTATTTATTATACAGATTTACTTATTTATTATACACATTTATTTATTTATTATACAGATTTACTTATTTATTATACACATTTATTTATTTATTATACAGATTTACTTATTTATTATACACATTTATTTATTTATTATACAGATTTACTTATTTATTATACACATTTATTTCAATTCATTGACTTGTTTATTTTTTATAGTAGCTTTCTTTTTCTTTCTTTCTTTAGATTTTGATTTTGTTGGGGAAAATGTGTAACTTAAAAATTGTTAAGTATTTAAATTTAGTTAAAAAATGAATGTAGATGTTTTGAATACGTTTGTTTATTTTAAACTATATATAAATAATAATTTATCTCACTGACTAAATGTATTAATTATATAATATTTAAATCTGACAGCTAGAAACAGTTTACTGCAGTCAATAAAAAAAGAACATTTCAGAAAAAGAATTGTTAAAAAAAAATTACATAAAAATTTTAAATAAATCAGTTTATTTTGTTTTAATACTGTTTGTTTGGATTAAATAAAACGTTTTAAATAATCAATCAGAATCAGAATTCATTATAAACTGAGAAATATTGTTTATTATTCATTTATTTATTATTTCACTTTATTAAAAGTTGCAAAAAATAAAAAAGATAAACATAAATAAGGACATTTTTTGTATAAAGATCATTTTAAAAGATGTTTTTATTGAAACAAGATACATTTTTTACAAAAACATATTATATATATCATGTATGTATTTTCCATGATGTACATATATACATATATATATATATATATATATATATATATATATATATATATATATATATATATATATATATATATATATATATAATGGGAAATTTCATATTTTCATATGAGCCAAAGATTTATATACATATATGCAATTTCCCATGATGCAGTTCTGCCTTATTTGTCTGGTTATGGGGAAAGGGAAGAACAGTGTCAGATGTGCTACAGAACATCTGAACCATAAATCCTGTTTGTGATGCAGTGAGTAAATATCAGAGCTGGAACCAACACCTTCTCCACTAAACAGAAGAAAAGAAGATTTGAGGTTCTGGGAAGGTTTAAACTAATATTCTGAAACTTCATCAACTTTTTATTGATGGTTCATTTCTTATAAAAGGTTTTTTTTTTTTCTTGTTTATAAATTGCTGTAATTCAGAAGTAGATTATCAGTTTAACCATCAGAACACAATGACTCAGATGGATTCAGACCACCGACATATAAAATATGTTAACATGTTTGTCTGTGAGCCAGACTCCACCTGTCTCCACCTGACTCTTGGTTCTTGTAGGTTACAGTCAGGTATGGAAACAACGCCCCCTCCTGACATGAACCAAAGCACTGAGTCATCTGTTTCTTAGATTCATTTTGCAGATAGATCAGCTGATGTGTTTGTTCAGTTGATTTACAGATTCTGGAACACTGGTGTTTCTAAAGATTCATCACATTAGGTGGAAAAAGCTGAATTTTGTTAATATTTCGGATTGAAAGTTAACCGATGAGCTGAAAAAGAAATTTTAAAACTGCAAAAAAATGTAAACCCTAAGTCTCATTCATATTTAAGCATAATTACCATAGTTTTAGTTTTAAGTATAGATTTAATAAATCATTATATTTTCCTAATGCAGTCACTGAGCAGGTTTTACCTGCAAGTGGGTGTGTCCTCATCTCCTCCTCCTTCCCCATCATTAACCTTTGATCTGGAGATAATGCCAAACATTTCAAAAACACAATGAGCCCCGATTCTTCTCTCTGAGTTCATGTTGGTAACAGCAAAAGACTGATCTGCTGATCCTACACACACTGATCACAATGATTACACCAATCAGGATGGTTGGGGTCTAGGTTAGGGGCCAGACACACTCTGGTGACGGTTGGGGTCTAGGTTAGGGGCCAAGCACACTCTGGCGATGATTGGGGTCTAGGTTAGGGGCCAGGCACACTCTGGCGACGGTTGGGGTCTAGGTTAGGGGCCAGACACACTCTGGTGACGGTTGGGGTCTAGGTTAGGGGCCAGGCACACTCTGGTGACGGTTGGGGTCTAGGTTAGGGGCCAGGCACACTCTGGTGACGGTTGGGGTCTAGGTTAGGGGCCAGACACACTCTGGTGACGGTTGGGGTCTAGGTTAGGGACCAAGCACACTCTGGTGACGGTTGGGGTCTAGGTTAGGGGCCAGGCACACTCTGGTGACGGTTGGGGTCTAGGTTAGGGGCCAGACACACTCTGGTGACGGTTGGGGTCTAGGTTAGGGGCCAGGCACACTCTGGTGACGGTTGGGGTCTAGGTTAGGGGCCAGGCACACTCTGGTGACGGTTGGGGTCTAGGTTAGGGGCCAGACACACTCTGGTGACGGTTGGGGTCTAGGTTAGGGGCCAGACACACTCTGGTGACGGTTGGGGTCTAGGTTAGGGGCCAGGCACACTCTGGTGACGGTTGGGGTCTAGGTTAGGGGCCAGACACACTCTGGTGACGGTTGGGGTCTAGGTTAGGGGCCAGACACACTCTGGTGACGGTTGGGGTCTAGGTTAGGGGCCAGGCACACTCTGGTGACGGTTGGGGTCTAGGTTAGGGGCCAGACACACTCTGGTGACGGTTGGGGTCTAGGTTAGGGGCCAGGCACACTCTGGTGACGGTTGGGGTCTAGGTTAGGGGCCAGACACACTCTGGTGACGGTTGGGGTCTAGGTTTAATGACAGAAATGAGCTTTTGTACCCTCTTCAGTTTACTTTCTATCTTCCTTTTCAAACCTGTAATCATTTTTCTGTTTGTATACAGACTGTCATTGATTTATCAAGCAAGTCTGAGGTTTTCACTCAAAGGGGAACTCTATGTTTGGACCTTGTTGTATCAGATGTATAGAGGTTTGTTCTGCCTTTTCTCTCTGTGGGTCGGACCTTCTTCCTCTCTGACCTGCAGGCAGTTAAACACAGTAAATTGTTAACCAGTGTTAATCACCGAGTGTTCGGAGTTCATCACCTCCTTCAATGTTTGTGTCCTCATTGTGACCCCAAACACACCGTGGGCTCAGATCAGAATCAAGCCTGTAGGAACTGAACCAGGTGAGTCCTGATTCATTTTCTATCACAGTGTGAAAAATCACTCCAAACATTTGGTTCTGTTAACATTTAAATAATTTTTTAACACAATTTATTGGTTCTAGATCTTGGTTCTGAAACAAACTGGTCCTAACAGATCAAAAACCATTTTACTAAACCAGTATTACAAATGATTTTGGTTCTTTACAGAAAGAACCTTCAAGCTGATGTTGACTCTCACTCAGCACCACGTTACTCAGATCTTTTTACTCATTGGTCTTTCTGTCACACTAATCTGCATGAAGAAAACTACAATACCCACAATTCCCAGCTGTTTACCAACCAGGAGAAAAAACGTTGTTACACATAATAAAGATTTATAATTACAAACAATCTTGTGGAGAGGGGGCGGGGCTTTTGGTGATGGTGGTTTAAACACAGTCTATGATGGAAGGAAAAAAGTACGGCTGAAGCACAAATCATAAAGTTCCTAAAATTTAGAGAACAAAACGATCTAGAAACATTTTCATGATCAGACTTCCTGTTTGATGCTCACAAAACTAACAGAAATAACCTGATAAACACACTGAGGATCCAGGTACAACTATCAGTTGAGAGTCACATGATCAATTCTTTGTAGTTCACCATGAGTTTTAAAGTTCCTGTATCATGTAAAATCAGCTGTTTGTATCTTTTAACCATGTTATGATGTTATTAAACCCTCCAGAGTGGTTTTTGGTTTAATACACACATTTCTCAGTAATCCTCCTGAATCCTGCGCTCTGAGCAGCTGCTCCACTCTCTCCTGGAAAACCACCTGACTGTAACATAGTGATGTAACAATGTTACACCAGGACACACGCACACGCACACACAAACACGCACATGCATGCACACACATACACACACGCATGCACACACACATTGATTTTAAATCGTACTGGACTCGGAGTGTCTGCTGGACTCGGAGTGTGGGCTGGACTCGGAGTGTCAGCTGGACTCGGAATGTCTGCTGGACTCGGAGTGTCAGCTGGACTCGGAGTGTCAGCTGGACTCGGAGTCTCTACTGGACTCGGAGTGTCGGCTGGACTCGGAGTGTCAGCTGGACTCGGAGTGTCGGCTGGACTCGGAGTGTCAGCTGGACTCGGAGTGTCAGCTGGACTCGGAGTCTCTACTGGACTCGGAGTGTCGGCTGGACTTGGAGTGTCAGCTGGACTCGGAGTGTCGGCTGGACTCGGAGTGTCGGCTGGACTCGGAGTGTCGGCTGGACTCGGAGTGTCTGCTGGACTCGGAGTGTCAGCTGGACTCGGAGTGTCAGCTGGACTCGGAGTGTCTACTGGACTCGGAGTGTCGGCTGGACTCGGAGTGTCAGCTGGATGAGTGAGTGTCGGCTGGACTCGGAGTGTCAGCTGGATGAGTGAGTGAACAGATGATAGAGTAAAACAGTCCGCTTGGATCAAACATCTGCAGGGAGAGGCAACCTGAACTTCGCTCTAAATTCCTTCAGATCCTCATTACTTTGTTTTTTTATGGTTTACCGGCACACTTTATCTAAATCAAGGTTTTTCCTGCTCTGAGAAATTTCAAGGACATTTCAGCACATAGAGACACGATGACTTTAGAATGAGTTCCCAGAGTCAGACTCAGTCAGGGTGGATTCAACAAGTCAAACTGCTACATGTTTCTGTTTTTTACCTGTCTCATGTACAGTTTGCAAAAACAAATTCTTTTTCTTGATGTTGAACTTTTCTTCACTGATGATCATGTTTATATTAACAGCTGTTCCACCTTCGTTTAAACTATCTGTTCCAGCTTCACTGAAACCTGCAGAAGTTCAGAGGAAACAAGAAAAAATCAACATGCAGCACCTTTTATAACATCTGGGAGGATTTATATGTATATGTACCTGTATTCATTTCACTGAATTATCATCGCCTGCTTTTCTTTACTCAGAGGAAGATGGAAGAAGAAGCCTGATTGGTGGCAAAGGGCCACGCAGAGCAGCTTCCTCACAACTAGATGTTGGAATTTTGAAACAGAAAATGTTTAATTTCAGAAAATATGTTTAAATCTTGAAACAAGTTTAAAAAAAATCAACATGAGGAGCAGAAATATTAAGTCTGTGAAAGTTCCGGAGTTATGTGTGTGGTCCTGCAGCGCCCCCTGCAGGCAGGTTTACTTTTACTCTTGTCACCTTTCGCTTCTTCTTCTTCTTCTTCTTCTTCTTCTTCTTCTTCTTCTTCTTCTTCTTCTTCTTCAGAAAATACACAATTCAATGTCTCACAGCCAGAATAAACAAAAAAGAAAGAAATGCAAGATATTCTAAAATACTGTAATTTCTTGCAAAATATAACCACTAACTAAACAGGACAACTGAAACGTTTACCGGGAAACACGCGCCTCTCACCCTCTGCAGCTGATCGGGTCTGCCTGCGGGGGCAGCATCGAGACCTTCTGCTGTTTTTTATTGTTTGTTTGATTAGAAACAGTAGAAGAAAAAGACCGGAAGGCGCTGCTGGGGTAAAGAAAATGTCTTCTCCAAAAACAATCCCGAAAGACGCACAGGTAACGTTTATGTATCACAGTTTCAAAGGATTAATTTGCTGTTTGATTGATTCTGTTCTTCCCGCGGAAATATGTTGGTTATAAGTATGTGCAAAATGTAGCCTGATTAATGAAGAATGTTAGCCTAGCGGCTAGCTTTTAGCGCTGCACTTTAAAAAGAACCCTTTTTATCTTTCTAGAGATTTGCTCATTGTGTCTCATTGTGTAACTGGATGGAAAAAAATATATTTTTGAATTATAAAAGTCCGTTTTACGTGTTCCGGAAGCCTTTGAGTGGATTTTAAAAGCTCTGGGTGTCGCGGTGAGTTTGGTTAATAGGTTCAACACGAAGCACTTTTTATCAGCGTCCTGTTGTTTTAACTGTATAATTAATCACATTATATACAGGCTTATTCTATCCACAATGGATATATTACCGATTTGATCAATAATAACTTACCAATTGTAGAAATACAAATTAATTCTGCCTGGACTGAGTAAACAGTCTGATCTGGACCAAGAACACTGTTAAATACTACCGTGTTAAAACAGCCACAGTATAAAAAATGTGTTTTGTGCAAATGGTGATTTTTAAACCTTTTACATTGTTACGCTGTGGGTTCCTTTCAAATATGTACATTTCTGCGGGCTACGTTTATGTTGATCTGATCTTCATCAGCTCTGTGTCCTACGTCATTGGTCTCCAGGATCAGACACTGGTTCCATATCGTTATCGTGAGTCTCTATTCTGATGGGCCCTGTAGGATGTCTTTGTTCCACTTATGCTAGTCACTCCAACACTGAAACTGGAATCTTGGTTCTAATGAATTCTGACTGTCTTTCAGGTGATGATCCAGATCCTGAAGGACATGGGGGTCACTGAGTATGAACCACGAGTCATAAACCAGATGTTGGAGTTCACATACAGTAAGTCTGCAAGTCTCTCACTGGATGAGCATAGTAATGGTCCTGTTTAAACCTAACCTGGCTCTGCCAGATGTATGTGTAGCCCCGCCTCTTGTCGAGTTGGGGAAACACATCTGGAACTGCTCCATTTGAAACCGTCTATTAAAGGGAAGGACATCTAATATTTAAGCTGATTGGAGGACACGCAGCAAGTGTCTGTCTTTAGACTCTGTTTTCACTCAGTTTTAGTTCTTAAACATTTTCAGGGGACTATTTTGACCTTTGACCTCTGAATCATTCCGGTATAAAAAGACTCTTGAACTCATGTCAACACATAATGGAACTGAATGCAGCACCAGTTTAAACTGGTATTGTCAGACTCTTTGTTTCCAGCAGATTGTCTCAGAGACCCTGTTCATGTCTCTGTGAGACCCAGTCTGACAGGAAGCAGGAGTTTGGCTCCAAAGACCAGAGAACTTGATCCAGAACAAATCGAGTCTCTGATGATGATTAAACGCTCACTGATCTCAGCTGCTTTCTATTTGTAGGATATGTGACAACCATCATTGAAGATGCCAAAATCTACGCCACGCACGCCAAGAAGTCCAACGTGGACGCTGATGACATCAAACTGGCCATCCAGTGCCGCATGGACCAGTCCTTCACCTCGCCGCCACCACGAGACGTAAGCCTCCACCCTTAAGATCTTTCAGATCCACTGCCCTCGTTTCTACAAGCAGGTGGAACATCTGCTGCTTGAACGTCCTAAAGATTCACAAATACACAAACACACACACACATGTTGTCCCACAGCTGGGACACTGACAGGATCCACCGGACCCTCTGACCATCACCAAACAGGCGTCTTGCAGAAGGACACAATGGCAAACTGATCAGACGAAGCACGGATTCAAACCAGCGACCCTCAGCTTACCAAACGACCTGCTCTACCTCCTGAGCTACTGCCGACCACGTCTGGTTCCCTTTGTTGTCTTTTTGTGTTCTACCTGCGGAGAGCGCTCAGACCCCGCCACACAGCTCAGTTCCCTTCATGTTGTAAAACACCTAAAACTATAAAACTATTTTATCTGCAGAATTAGATTCTCTTACAATCTGGAACCATGTTGATAACATGAATATAATAGTTGTAGGAAAAAATAAATATTTCTGTAATAGTGGTTTGATTCAGGATGATGGAACAAATCTACAGAGTTTCAATAAAACCTGGTCGAGTTGTCTTCTAAGTTCTCTACAGGAGAACCTTCCTGTCTACAGTTAGAACCCTCTACAGGAGATCCTTCCTGTCCACAGCTAGAACCCTCTACAGGAGATCCTTCCTGTCCACAGCTAGAACCCTCTACAGGAGATCCTTCCTGTCTACAGTTAGAACCCTCTACAGGACATCCTTCCTGTCCACATCTAGAACCCTCTACAGGAGATCCTTCCCGTCTACAGCTAGAACCCTCTACAGGACATCCTTCCTGTCCACAGCTAGAACCCTCTACAGGAGATCCTCAGAATAACTCTTTTTAATAGAAGGGCCTCTTTAAGAAACAGATCTAGACTCGATGGTTCTATGATGCCTGTGATCTTGTGTTCCTCTAGACGACTCTGCATCTGTTTCTGTCACCTGACTTAAAGTGAGCCCCCCTCGCCAGTCTATAAACATCTGAAAGAACCTTAAATCTCTAACATTTCTTCTCTTTGTCTTCAGTTCCTGTTGGAAATAGCGAGACAGAAGAATCAGACTCCTCTCCCGCTCATCAAACCCTACACCGGACCTCGACTCCCACCTGATCGTTACTGTCTGACGGCCCCCAACTACAGACTCAAATCCACCCAGAAGAAGGTGGAAACGTTTCCTCTCTGTTTAAACTACAGCTTCGTCTCACACACGTTTTGTTATTGACCTCTGATGTTTCTCCCTTCAGGTGGCTCCGTCTGCCAGCAGGATATCCGTGCCCCGCCTCAGTGTTGGCGCCGTCTCCAGCAGGCCGACCACGCCCACCCTCGGTGAGTCCCTGTAGTGTGATGTGGGCGTCGCACGCTGACATGCAAGTCCTGATCTCTGTTTGTTCTTCTGCAGGAACTTCATCTGTCCAGTCAGTCAGCACTAAGGTTGGAGCTCCGGTGTCTCTGACGGGTCAGAGGTTCACGGTTCAGATTCCCCCGCCTTCTCAGACGGTCACCACCAAAACCAGTGAGAACTACATTCACTCTGTTACTCAAGTCTGAGATCTGAGTTAGATCATGTGAAGGGTTAAAAACCACAGAGACGTGTTCACCTCAGTTTGGGAAGGTGACGTCATGGTGCACCACACTGAACATGGACAACAGGAAGCTGAGGAGGCACATTCCTCTCAGCTGCAGCTTTATATGTTTCTGAATGACATGGTGAAGACGCTCAAAATAGAACAATAATAAAAACCAAGAAATAAAAATACCATCAATCTACTGTAGTTTGGACACGTTGGACACGTTGGGTAAAAACTCAGTGTCTTGTGTGTAAAACTTTATCAGGAGACGAGTCTGAGTTCAAACATCAGGATTAAAAATCAATGTGGAGTTTAAGATTTTTACTGGAGGTTTGTGTCACCGACTCTGCTCGTTTGTCCCAACAGTGACGCCGTCCACACCCACCGTGTCCAACGTTCTCATCAATCCGTCTCTGATTGGCACAAAGAACATCCTTATTACCACCAACATGGTGTCGCAGAACGCTGCAGGCGAGTCGTTAAAGAGGAAGCACGAAGAGGATGACGACTACGACACCGTATGACGACAACCATAAAACTAACTTCCCTTCAGTATAACCTGAGCTGCAGACGTGTAACATGTTCGTTAGTTTTAGAACCTTAAGGTTCCGCCCACATGACTGTTTTTGTTCTCGGTGTACAAAACCAACACCCACAGTTCCTAATTACCTGATTTAAATGAGCGGTTCTGGAACTCATTTAAATACAGAGAAATAAGGATTAACTCAGCTCAAGGTTCTGCCAGAACCCATTAGTATGTTAAACAGGTCGATGTGGGCGGGGCTATGTTTCACCACAGAAGAAGACTGTCTGCTGGACCAGGAGAAGCTTCACGCTCTGTGGAGACATTCTGATGTGATTCCAAATAAACTGCATTGAAATACAAATCTGATGTCTGTGTTTCCATGGAGACAAGGTGAATCAGCTGATTTAAAACAAACATGGCTGATAACAAGATGAAGAAATGTGCTGGCTGAAAAGAATCTGAAGACCAACATGATGATAATTATCCAGCTGTACATACAGACACACGCAGAGAAATCCTAACAGGTCGCTCACGTTTATAAACATACGTGTCTAAACTTGTGAAAAGCCTCCAAACGACCCGCCACGTGTCCCAGATGTAAGGTGTGTTGGATACCAATGAGTTATATTTATAGTGGCGTCACCCCACGGCGGGCTGTGTGCAAGCTGGCTGCCATATTGGAAATGGCAAAATTCTTTCTCACTGCAGTGCGTATAACTGAGTGAGAGCGTTTATATACAGTTGGTCCCTCGTTACTTGTGGGAGTTAACATCCATCCATCCGTTTTCTAAACCTGCTTCTTCCTTTTCAGGGTCGCAGGGAGCTGGTGTCGATCTGCAGCAGTCTGGGTGAGAGGCGGGGTACACCCTGGACACTGCAATAGTAGAAATCCATGAATTAGTTTTATTTTTTTACAAGTATTATAGATGTTTTTAGGCTGGAAAACCCCTCACTACACATTTTATACACTTTTCTCTCTCGTTGGGACACAATGTGCTGTAAAAAAAAAAGCATGCAAAATTGCACTAAAAAATCCACAGAACTGCGATGCTGTGAAAGGTGAACCACGTTATAGTGAGGGATCGCTGTAATACACATGAAGTTACTATATACTGTATATTTACACAGCTTCTAGTAATGCGTAGAACACAATACTACATATACTTCCACAGGTGGGTGTGTTGGGTCACTTTAAACCACTTCAGACCAAGGCAGTGATCCAAAAGAAGGGGTCGGCTTGTGGCAGGTTGGCCCTGACTGAAGGTAAGTGGAAACACACCAGAACAGGTCTGAAGTGAACAGGTTACAGGCTATTAATGTAGACTCTTATTCACCCTAAATTTTTATCTGTTTGATAAAACCTATTTTCAGTATGATGTTTATATAGACTTATATATTTTGAGAGTACTGTGGAATTTTTTGGAAAGTTTACATTAGATGCTAAAGGGAGATATACATATACATATGGTGAGTTTACTGAACCTGTCAAGCCCATGTGTAATTGTTTACTGCCTTTTCCAACATGGCAGCCATCTTTACACGCATTGGAAAATGTCAACAGACCCAATGCAATCTTCCCCTCACCTTAAAGATGAGAGTTAGCACACAAATTCACCAGTCATTATGTTAAAAGTATTAGCTGAAGAGGAAGTTAAAGTTAAAACTATTACAGAACAGTTTTAAGTTTTTTAGGTTTTAGGAAGTTTAAACCTTCATTTCCATCAGTCTTATTGACAAATGTGAGATCTCTTTGCTAATAAAATGGATGAACTTTAAACTCTGTTGAAGACCCAGCCAGAGTATCAGGAATACAGCATCATGTGTTTTACTGAGACACGGCTAAAGGAACATATCCTGGACTCCAGTGTGTCTCTGTCTGGCTTTCAAACGAGGAGTTTGTCAGCTGATCACACCTGCAGTCACCTGTTGGGGGCGGAGCATCAGAACAAGTGACATGAAGAGGCTGAACAGATGGCTAAGGAGGACTGATTCTGTCCTGGAGACTGAACTGGAGTCTCTTGAGTTGATTGTCCAAAGGAGGATGAAGAACATGATGGAAAACCCTCATCATCCTCTTCAGAACACAGTAACTCAACAACAGAGTGTCTCAGTCAAAGACTTCTTCATAATCGGCTGCAGCACAGACCACTACAGGAGATCCTTCCTGTCCACACCTAGAACCTTCTACAGGACATCCTTCCTGTCTACAGCTAGAACCCTCTACAGGAGATCCTTCCTGTCCACACCTAGAACCTTCTACAGGACATCCTTCCTGTCTACAGCTAGAACCCTCTACAGGAGATCCTTCCTGTCTACAGCTAGAACCCTCTACAGGAGATCCTTCCTGTCCACAGCTAGAACCCTCTACAGGAGATCCTTCCTGTCTACAGCTAGAACCCTCTACAGGAGATCCTTCCCGTCTACAGCTAGAACCCTCTACAGGAGATCCTTCCTGTCTACAGCTAGAACCCTCTACAGGAGAACCTTCCCGTCCACAGCTAGAACCCTCTACAGGAGATCCTTCCCGTCCACAGCTAGAACCCTCTAGAGGAGAACCTTCCCGTCCACAGCTAGAACCCTCTAGAGGAGAACCTTCCCGTCCACAGCTAGAACCCTCTACAGGAGATCCTTCCTGTCCACAGCTAGAACCCTCTACAGGAGATCCTTCCTGTCCACACCTAGAACCGCTACAGGACATCCTTCCTGTCTACAGCTAGAACCCTCTACAGGAGATCCTTCCTGTCTACAGCTAGAACCCTCTACAGGAGAACCTTCCTGTCCACAGCTAGAAACCGCTACAGGAGATCCTTTCTGTCTACAGCTAGAACCCTCTACAGGAGATCCTTCCCGTCTACAGCTAGAACCCTCTAGAGGAGATCCTTCCCGTCCACACCTAGAACCCTCTACAGGAGATCCTTCCCGTCCACAGCTAGAACCCTCTAGAGGAGAACCTTCCCGTCCACAGCTAGAACCCTCTACAGGAGATCCTTCCCGTCCACAGCTAGAACCCTCTACAGGAGATCCTTCCCGTCCACACCTAGAACCCTCTACAGGACATCCTTCCTGTCTACAGCTAGAACCCTCTACAGGAGATCCTTCCTGTCTACAGCTAGAACCCTCTACAGGAGATCCTTCCTGTCCACAGCTAGAACCCTCTACAGGACATCCTTCCTGTCTACAGCTAGAACCCTCTACAGGAGATCCTTCCTGTCCACAGCTAGAACCCTTGACAGGAGATCCTTCCCGTCCACAGCTAGAACCCTCTACAGGAGATCCTTCCTGTCCACACCTAGAACCTTCTACAGGACATCCTTCCTGTCTACAGCTAGAACCCTCTACAGGAGATCCTTCCTGTCTACAGCTAGAACCCTCTACAGGAGAACCTTCCTGTCCACAGCTAGAACCCTCTAGAGGAGAACCTTCCCGTCCACAGCTAGAACCCTCTACAGGAGATCCTTTCTGTCTACAGCTAGAACCCTCTACAGGAGATCCTTCCCGTCCACACCTAGAACCTTCTACAGGACATCCTTCCTGTCTACAGCTAGAACCCTCTACAGGAGATCCTTCCTGTCCACACCTAGAACCCTCTACAGGAGATCCTTCCCGTCCACAGCTAGAACCCTCTACAGGAGATCCTTCCCGTCCACAGCTAGAACCCTCTACAGGAGATCCTTCCTGTCTACATCTAGAACCCTCTACAGGAGATCCTTCCTGTCCACAGCTAGAACCCTCTACAGGAGATCCTTTCTGTCTACAGCTAGAACCCTCTACAGGAGATCCTTCCCGTCCACACCTAGAACCTTCTACAGGACATCCTTCCTGTCCCAGCTAGAACCCTCTACAGGAGATCCTTTCTGTCTACAGCTAGAACCCTCTACAGGAGATCCTTCCCGTCTACAGCTAGAACCCTCTACAGGAGATCCTTCCCGTCCACAGCTAGAACCCTCTACAGGAGATCCTTCCCGTCTACAGCTAGAACCCTCTACAGGAGATCCTTCCCGTCCACAGCTAGGGCTAGGGTTAGTTTTCAGTTTTTGTTTATGGGCTTCATATAATAATTTAGGAAGAATATCTTTGTTTTTATCTCTTATAATGTAAACCAATATTCTATATTTGTATCCTTTGTTTGTTCCATATGCACTTGTTTATGAACATGTAAGAATGTTAACTACGTCTGTGGCAACAGGCTGGACTGGCATCTCTATCAATCTGATTGGTTGATACATCCGGGTAGAACCGCGCCTGTAGCGCCACCTGCTGACCACACAAGAACCCAGCGGGCTTTCTTCTGTTAAGAATAACAAGTTAAATTAGCGTCAGGAAAACATTTGGTGGATGTTATAAATCTGAACATGTGCGTCATGCCAAATAACTGTCTTCAAAAAAAAAAAACATCACGTGACAGACCAGACTGGTTTTTGCATTATTGATCTAACTTAATAAATATCGGGGATTTGTGAATCTGAAAACGAGAAAATCGACGGCGTGAAATTTCTGCAGTGTTCTGATCCAAGACCACAATCAGGCCCAATGGATCTGGTTCGGCTTTCTGTTTCAGAACCTACTCGCTTTATTAAAGCGCTGAAGCGTGTGACAGAGAACGAACTGTTCTCTTTTACGTCCGCTGGTTTGACACAAAGAGCGCGTGTCTCCTGCAGCGAAGCACTGATCATTCAGCTGTAACTGAGCAACATGAGCGGCAGAGGAAAAGGCGGGAAAGGACTCGGTAAAGGAGGCGCCAAGCGTCACCGTAAAGTTCTCCGTGATAACATCCAGGGTATCACCAAACCCGCTATCCGCCGTCTGGCTCGTCGTGGCGGAGTCAAGCGTATCTCTGGTCTGATCTATGAGGAGACTCGCGGTGTGCTGAAGGTTTTCCTGGAGAACGTGATCCGTGACGCTGTGACCTACACCGAGCACGCTAAGAGGAAGACCGTCACCGCCATGGACGTGGTCTACGCCCTGAAGAGACAGGGTCGCACCCTGTACGGCTTCGGCGGTTAAACTGATCCAGAACCAGCTAAACACAACGGCTCTTTTAAGAGCCCCCCACATCTATCTGAAGAGTTTTTACCTTGATAAAACAAACAAATTATAGGCTTATTATGTTCATAGAGATAATCATGCTTCAATAAATTACACTGATGAACTCAACTTGATGGGAAAAACCCACTCCCTCCCGAAAAACATCGCTTTTGTGTCCTTGGTGGTGGTCTGAGGGTCCGGTGGTGTCTGGAAGCCTCTGTCAGTGTGTTCCAACATGTGTGTAGTTTATCTCCAAACATGTGAGTTTGTGTGTGAATGATAAACTAATGTGAGGAACTTTGTGTCATTTGACTTGAAAGGTGTGATACAAGTACACGTATATTTACATTTTTAGTCACTTTTATGATTGACTTTAAAACTCTACTGCACACCCAACAGAGCTTCTAAACCTTTACAGGGTTACAAGACATCTGAGGTCAGCAGATCAGATGCTCCTAGAAATTCCCAAATCTAAACTAAGTTTAGTTTAGTAAACTAAAGGAGAGAGTTTCTATTGCTGCACCCAGACTATGAAACTTTATTAAATGTGCTCCTAAACCACCTCTTCCCTTTGGCTTTTTATAAGGTTTAATTTTAGTGGGGAGTTGTATGTATTTTAGAGCTTTTTATTCAGTTTTATTGTTTGTTATCCTGTTGTACAGCACGTTGGTTAATCTTGGTTGTTTTTAAATGTGCTTTATAAATAAATTTAACTTGACTACATTTATTTTAACACGTTGATCAGAGGAGTCAAATATTTAAATATTTCTTTCTAGTTTAATGTTTCTACCTGTAAAGTGAAGCTTCATTCAAATCCTGGTTAAAACTCCCTGATTCATCCTGTAACGATGTTTTCAATCACTTTCATATGAACGTTAAAGGCGCGGCCTAAGAATTGAAACACGGTTTCCATAGAAACAACCTTCCGATCAGCTCAGCCAATCAGAAACGAGGGACGGCACAGTCTTCTTTCCATGCAGCTTGTATAAGATCAGGTGCTCTCTCTTCTCTCTCACTCAGTTTCTTGAATCTACTGACGAAGTCGAGATGCCTGAACCCGCAAAGTCTGCGCCCAAGAAGGGCTCCAAGAAGGCCGTGACCAAGACGGCTGGTAAAGGAGGCAAGAAGAAGAGAAAGACCAGGAAGGAGAGTTACGCCATCTACGTGTACAAGGTGTTGAAGCAGGTCCACCCGGACACCGGGATCTCCTCCAAGGCCATGAGCATCATGAACTCGTTCGTGAACGACATCTTTGAGCGCATCGCCTCCGAGGCTTCCCGCCTGGCTCACTACAACAAGCGCTCCACCATCACCTCCAGGGAGATCCAGACCGCCGTGCGCCTCCTGCTGCCCGGTGAGCTGGCCAAGCACGCGGTGTCAGAGGGAACCAAGGCTGTTACCAAGTATACCAGCTCCAAATAAACAGTTCATCTCTACTAACACAACAAAGGTCCTTTTCAGGGCCACACACGCACTCACCTGAGAGCATGAGTCTAAAGTGACGTCATCTGGCTGGGTACATGTTATGTGTGATCACTGCGGGTTCAGTGTTTCATTATGTGTGATTTGTTTAGTCCAAAACCTTTTAATAAATGCTTCTTAATACTCATCTGAGAGCATGAGTCTCCCTCACGAATCCTGTTTCACCTGGCTGCTCGATCTGCACACCTGGGCACTCATTGGTCCCTTAAGGTCTGATGATGGGTCTCCAGCTGTGAAGTTCGGTTCCCGTTAAACCTGATTCTTGCTCCTGTGACTCAAGGCAGGATTCCTGTAAGACTACATTTGATCTGTTCTGTAGTGGGACAGAATCAGGTTCTGAACCAGAGAGAACCAGGTTCTGGTTACAGTGTAACAGCTGGTCCTTTTTACCTGCAGCTGATAAAACTGAGACTGAAGTTGGTTTCTAGCTTCTGATTAGGGAGATGGCTAAAAGACAGTAACAACCTTTTCTCTATTCTAGTGTTTTTAATCTGCTCTGGTTTAAAAACAACAACCTGGACTAGATTATTCCACACTAATAACAGAGACACACTGATTTAGGAAATGTTTATTTGTGAAGCTTCGATAAATTCAGATTTCAGCACTTTTTCTGCATCTGTAAACAGTCACATTCTATTTATTAACATCGTTCTAAGGGACAGTCCCTTCCTGGATCACCATGAAAGATGAAGAAAAGGTAAATGTGTGATGAGACTGATGAAGACCTGAAACACTGGAGTCTGATAGCAAATAAACAAACCAAAACATTTCATATGGTGTTGAAAGCAGATGTCATTTATATTGAAGAAACATGAAACCCAGACGGAAGGTTACAGGTGTGTCAGCTTCAGGTGGAGGTTGTTCAACCTTTATCAAAAAAGAGAATCAGTATCTGAAAATAGAAATGATTAAAGACATGGAGACTAATAATACAGTGGACCTCGGTGTCCAGCAGTTCTGTGTATATAAGTGTTGTGTGTATTTATCTGTCGGTGGTTATTTGGACTGTAAACACGAGTAGCAGTGTTCAGTATTAATAACAGATAATCAGAAATGATGTAATAACACGATTACAATATATTAGTAGAATAAAACTCTCAAACAGAGGGAGTTATATACTCGTAGAGAGGATCCACTATGACACTATAAGTAAACAGATGTACCAGATACGCGCGTGCACGGACACGACGGTAACAAGACAGATTAAGTTCCAGTTAGTAACAGAACAGAACGGTTTTATATATCAGATATTAATAACTCATGATCAGATAATAAAAACTAGAACAAATGTTACATGTGACACTATTTCACACTGAAGAAGTTGGTGATTATGTTTTGGCGATCGTCTGACAGCTTCAACCAGACGCGCCACAGCATTAATTACAAGCTGGTGAATTTACAATTGTACTATTTTTATGTCTGTATTTTGATTTCATTAAGTGTGCAGGCGTTTTTATCAAGATTTGTCATTTATTTTCTTAAGAGTTAATTCTTATTTTCTATATGTGTTTTTTGTTAGTTTTCACAGAGTGAGTTGTAATAAATTCACTAGTTTGAGGAAACCACTTGTATCTGGACGTGCTTCATGGGAATTATACCCTCTATGTTAAGAAGACGTTAGAGGAGCACCAGTTTAGTTTTTCCATTTAAAGCTGTGTGCTTCACGTTGAAATTCTACCGCGGCCCGATAACTCCTGTGAGAATAAATTCGGGGATAGCAGTCATATTCTGACGCCTGTCAGAATAAAATCCGGGCTGCAGTAACCCATTCATCGCCCTTGACAGACAACAGAAACCTAAGATGGCGGCTACCGCGATGAGGAGTCTGGGGTTCAGTTTGGGAAAAAACCTCCGAGAGATCCGTCTCCACTTCTGCCAGACCTCCGCAGCCAGCAAGGGGGCCAGGTGAGCAGCCAGCCGGTAGATTTAAAGGTTTTTAACCGAGAAACGAGTAACGGAACCGGGAGTCGGACGAAGATTACAGCTAACGGTAGCTAGCACCTGCTTCTAGGAGTAAAAGAGACGGAGCCCAGTCAAGGTGTCTTAAAACTGTACCAGAGACAGAATCCAGTCCAGGTATCTGAAACTGTCCAGCAGGAAAATGAAAGAAAAACACCCTCCAAAATAAAAAACTGGAGCAGAACGGGAACAAATTTTAAGTTTTTAGATCCAAACAGGAGTTTATTCCGGTTCTATTGTGAACTGGGTCACAGGAGTTCTGAAGTCATAATGTGGGTAATTTTAGCTGTTTCAGTTGTAAAGGTACAATATGTCACAACAGTTTAAAGTCCCACCCAATGAGTTTATATTAGTAGAGAGGACATCCCATTGCAGAAAGTAGCCGAAGTAGGCCGCCATTTTGAAAAAGGCGAAACTCCGGGTCAAAGCTGTGTATAACTGCACCAATCAATATAAAAAAACTAAAAATGTGACATTTCTCTAGTAAGTTATTAGTGTTATCTACTAAAGGAGAACTTTTAGCATATATTGTCAGTATATTGGAAATTTAGACTAATCTTGTAGCAGTGTTACTATAGTTTACTACAACTACTACAAACCTAATTTATTCAAAGTCAATATTATCATTAGAATTTTCCCCATTTTTCAAATTTTCTGGCAGAGTAATCTATCAAAATGTTTTTTTTTTTTAAGTCACCAGTTTAGTCTATGTATATGATTGTAAGTTATATAATTATGATGTCAAACAATCTGTAGACCGTGTAGCAAAACTAATGATGCCACCAATATTATTGATATGATATTGATTATGTCATGTCATGAGACAAAACTATAATGTCTGTGTTTGTGTACTGTACAGATTTCCAAGAGATGACACATACATATAGACACACACACAAAAGATAGATAGATAGATAGATAGATAGATAGATAGATAGATATGTGTGTATGTGTATTTATGATATTTACACAGCTACTTTATTGTAATTATTTATTTTCTTTATTTATTTATGTATTTATTAGGTGCTAGAGGGAGACATACATACACACATATTTATACATATATATGTATAAAATATGTACATACGTGTATTTGTAATATTTTTATATATAAGTATGTGTGTCTGCATATATATGTATAAAATATAGATGTGTGTGTGTATATATGTATGAAATTAAGCACGTTACAGTGATTTTACTGACCCTCCCAAGCCATCTGTCATTGTTTCCTGCCTTTTTCAAAATAGCAGCCAACTTCAACCATATTGGCCAATGTGAAAAGCCTGGCATGTCCCCTCTACTAATATAAACTTATTGGTCCCACCAATGTTGAATATAAAGTCACATTATAACAGATCTAGATCTCAGTCAGCTGGTGGTCTCCAGTTCCTGGTCTGGATTAGAATCATTATTTACACGTCCAGACTTCCTGGTTCCATAACGAATCACATGTGAGTCTGCAAGGCTGCCAAGTCTTCAACACAAGCAGCTGTAACTCCACAACAACCAGCAGCATAAAGTAAGAAACCACCACATCCTTCCTACTGATCAGCTGAGCTGCACATGATGGGGCGTTCAAACACACTTAGGAAAACTCAACGCTGAACAAATAGACCGTCAGATATTCCCAAAAATTGAACAAATACAAGAGAAACAAAACGAGGATCAACATCAGAACTGGCAACCCAACACAAACATCAGGGAGTGGAGGGGTGAGAACAGACAGGTTTGTTTTTCTACATGAACTGTGGGGTTTGGATTTGACAACAAAATCTAATTCTGCCATACTGAAAACTTTACACAAATCATACAAGGACAGCCAGGTTCTGAAAGTACAACCTGGTGCAGCAGAATTCGGACAGATCTTTGTTGTTTGTTAAGACGTCCCGAGTGGGCGGGTCCTGACGTGCCTTCTGTGTTTAAGGGACTTTGTGGAGCAGAACTATGTGACCCTGAAGAAAGCCAACCCCGATTTCCCAATTCTGATCCGAGAGTGCTCTGGAGTCCAGGCCCGGCTGTGGGCCCGATATGGTGAGTCCCACAGAGATGCATCATGGGAGCTTTCTTTATTAGATGCTAGCAGAGGTCTCACTCTGTAATGTTTCCTAAGATCAGGAGCAAAATAACCATTTAATTATTGATTCATCAATTGATTATTGGTGATTATGATCTGCTCTTTGTTTGCTCAGGTTTTGGTAAAGAGAGGAGTGTCTCTGTAGACGGCATGTCAGCTGACCAGGTCGCCAGTTCTCTGCAGACTCTGGCTCAGTCCAAACCTTAAGACCCGCCCCCCCTGAGTCTTGGTTCAGTCCAACTCACCTGAGTTCCTCATCATGTTGTTTCTTGTAAATGTGTCTATATGAATAAATATTGTGACTGTTACCTGTTTCAACTGATTCTGAGGTGTCACTGATCTCCATCTGAAGGGAACCAGTTTATTAGGCCAGTGAGTGGTTCCCCTCAATCTAACTAGAACCGATGAGGTGTTAAGGGTTCCTGTGAGGAGTTTTGTTACTGTTAGACCTGATTCAGCAGATCCAACATGACAGTCTGAGCCGTGCATCATGCTGCATTTCTTTTTTTAAATATTTATTCTGACTTGTTCTTATTGTAGTCAACAAACTACAAAATCTGTGAAATAAAAAGGTTTAATGGTTGAATATATCAGCTGAATATCAGGTGAGACGAGGGATCCTGCTGAGAGTTTGACTTCCTACAGACAGAAATAATAATTTCTGTAAGATTTTATTACTACAACATATTTCACCCAAAAGGCTTCATCGGGTCTTCAGAACAGAGAAAAAAACTCAGACTGTTCAGCTTGAATCTGAACAGGAAGAACTGAAAGGACATCATGGGTCTGCGGTGACTCTCCTGACCTGTGGGGGGAAGTGGATCAGGCAGGAAGGTGTGTCAATGTCTTTATGTGAGTGTGTGTGAGTTTGTGTTTGTGTGGAGGGGGATGGTTGAAACTGTTAAACACACCCCTATTAAATTTCTGACGTACAACAATCATAGAGGAAATTTTTTTAAAGAGTTCCTTCCATTAAAAACAGTTTTTCTGAGGTTTCTGTTGAATATTTTAGCTCCACAGGTGTTCTTACCTTCATAGTGGGTGAAAACAGGTCAACAACTTCTCTTTCAGTTTTAATCTCTCAAACTACGCAGGTGGTGATAAAACCCGAGTTCTAACGGCCTGTATCTGTTTCATCACAACTCCTTTGTTCGTTAGTATTCATCAGCTCCTGCAGTTGAAACTACACCTAGCATGCTGCTGGCTAAAAGCTGTTAGCATAAGACGTAACAACAGGAAGAGAGAACGTCTGATGTTACCATGTGCACTGGGGCAGGAAACAGTATACCTTGCTCTCATAGGCTAGTTTGTTAGCCAATCAGAGTCCAGCAAATTCACATAATGAATATGAAAAGCTGCTGCACACCTGGGCACTCATTGGTCCCTTAAGGTCTGATGATGGGTCTCCAGCTGTGCAGTTCTGTTCCCGTTAAACCTGATTCTTGCTCCTGTGACTCAAGGCAGGATTCCTGTAAGACTACATTTGATCTGTTGATCTGTCCCATGTTTCCATCCACCCGAGCGATGGATGAGCGTGAACCGGCTCGGGATTGCCAACAGGTGGGGGAGGTGCTATTAGCTGGGAGTGCTCGCTGGCTGCAAGTTGACGGAGGCCTCTTGGCAGAACTGATCTGGAGAGAGAAAGGAGATCAAGGCTGGTTTGATTTGGAGGGTGTCGCGAAGGTATTGCTCCAAAAACAGTCGCTTACAAGCATGGAAATACCTCTTCCATCCAGTCATGATAATCTGTCGTGCTGGTCCTATTTGTCGAACATAGCAACAGTAACTCAGGGGGTCAGGACTCGGCGAGAGGTCAATTGCAGTGTGAATGCTGCATGCTGACCTCTGCCTGCTGAATCTCTCCACCTGCTGAATGCACATGCTCAATGTCCGCTCGCTTGCCGAGCCTAAGCGTGAGTGCATCATTGTTTGGGAGCTGCATTGCCACCCATTGTAACCCAAATTTCAAATGCGTCTGATGGTGTAGTTCATACAAATTGATTTTAATGTGTCAGACGTCATCACAGATCTTACTGTCTGCCCTGTGAGTTCGCTGGGTGGGTCTGGTGAATGGCGTTGCCATGGCGATACAGTAAAACATTTTGAAACGTTTCTTCAGTATGTTATAGACCAACATCCATTGACCAAAAAAAGTTGGAAGGACATCTGTAGATCAAAGTGTGTTCATACATAATCTCTGAAATAGCGTCAGTGGGATGTGGTCTTTTTTTTAGACTTGTGCTACCATGGTAACCTGAAATGCCACAGAACCATGATAGTGCATCTCTGGTGATTAACCCGGCTGGTTTGATGTATCACAAGATATATACAGTATATTAATGTGTCAGAGGTCATATAGAAAACTGGAATATTAAGAACAGCAGGTGGCAGCATTACGCAAGAGGAGCGTCTAGTCTGTTTTATATCAAAGCAGAAGAAGACCACGACGAAGAAGAAGAAGAAGAAGAAGAAGAAGAACAAAAAGGAAAACACAAGCATCGAGCTCCGGTTCGTACCGGATTTTAAAGGCTCTCGGGCCGCAGAAGAATCAGAAGCACCGAGCTCCGGTTCGTACCGGATTTTAAAGGTTCTCGGGCCGCAGAAGAATCAGAAGCACCGAGCTCCGGTTCGTACCGGATTTTAAAGGTTCTCGGGCCGCAGTAGAGAAGCAGCTGTCCGGCGTTATGCCTGAAAGTAAGTTTGTGTGCTAACAACATTTTCGACCAATTTAAGTCAAATTTATAAGGATTTTAAGGTGCTAAGTGAGAACACTAAACAAATCACGGATGCCGTTGACGTCCACAAGGTGTTTCAAGTGAGGTGAGGCTCGGTTAGCGTAGCTTTTCAACGTCACGTCGACTTCTACGTCTGGTTAGAGCTGTTCTAAAGATCCGTCCAGTCACGACACAAACCGACTTTGTTTTTTACAAAAAACTCAAAAGCTGTTCGCTGAAACGTTTTCATTGATCTGATTATCAAGCAGCTAAACGTCGAGGCCGTTAGACTCTGTGACGTCAACCTACAGTTGACCTGTCCCCTGCCGTCGGCCTTTACCTTGCCATCAGGCTGTCTCCTTCCATCAGCCTGTCCTCTGCCGTCACCCTGCAGTCGGCCTGTCCCCTGCCGTCACCCTGCCGTCGGCCTGCAGTCGGCCTGTCCCCTGCCGTCGGCCTTTACCTTGCCATCAGGCTGTCTCCTTCCATCAGCCTGTCCTCTGCCGCCACCCTGCAGTCGGCCTGTCCCCTGCCGTCACCCTGCAGTCGGCCTGTCCCCTGCAGTCGGCCTGTCCCCTGCCGTCAACCTACAGTCGGCCTGTCCCCTGCCGTCGGCCTTTACCTTGCCATCAGGCTGTCTCCTTCCATCAGCCTGTCCCCTGCCGTCACCCTGCAGTCGGCCTGTCCCCTGCCGTCACCCTGCAGTCGGCCTGTCCCCTGCCGTCACCCTGCAGTCGGCCTGTCCCCTGCCGTCAACCTCCAGTTGACCTGTCCTCTGCCGTCAGTCTGTCCCCTGACATCTTGTCGTTCTGTCCCACAGCTGAGACTTACTCCAACCCTTTGGCCCCTGAGGGCCATGATGTGGACGACCACAGAGGGGCCGCTCAGTGAGTACTGCTCACACACACTGACCCACTGCTGTTATCGTCATCTTCTTCTTCTTTAATTTGCTCTGTTTGTTTTCAGATCCAAACTGACCAACGATGACTTCAGGAAGCTGCTGATGACGCCAAGGGCGGCGCCCACATCGGCCCCGCCCACAAAATCCAGACACCATGAGTGAGTTATTCTGTTAGAGCAGTGTCTTCTAATCTGTACACACACTAACGTTTGTGTATGTCCCAGAATGCCGAGGGACTACAACGAGGATGAGGATCCTGCAGCGAGGAGAAGGAAGAAGAAGAGGTCAGTGTTGAAGGCATAAACTTTGACTTTGTGTGGTGAGACTGAAGGTTCTGCAGTTGAAGAACAACAATATCATCTCAAAACTAACTGCAGAAACAAGTAGTCGATAATCAATAATGATACCTGATCTCATCCGATTGTGATAATAAATCTGTTTTCAGCTGAATGAAACTTCTTCAGTATAAACAGACCTTATGATTCAATCTAAGATGGGATGCAGCTGTTGATGAAACTGATCACTTATTGATTATCAGTCATTTATTGTGCTTCTTGCAGTTATTACGCTAAGCTACGTCAGCAGGAAATGGAGAGAGAGAGAGAGCTTGCTGAGAAGTACCGAGACAGAGCACGTGAAAGACGAGACGGTGTCAACAAGGACTACGAAGAGACAGAGCTGATCAGCACCACAGCCAACTACCGAGCCGTGGGACCCACCGCAGAGGCGTGAGTACGACCCGACGTCTGGTTCTGAAAAGAGACAAACATCTTAATGTTTCAAAATAAAAGTCTGTTTCAAATCTATTTGAACTTAAACCTGATTCAAATCGATGTGTGTGTGCACGTGCGTGCATCTGTGTGTGGGTTTTAGAGACAAGTCGGCAGCAGAGAAGCGTCGGCAGCTCATCCAGGAGTCTAAGTTCTTGGGAGGTGACATGGAACACACTCACTTGGTGAAAGGTCTGGACTTTGCTCTTCTGCAGAAGGTTAGGCTGTGTGTTGAATCTGTGCACACTGCTCAGGTGGATCACATGGACCGAGTAACACACCTGAATCTGTTTGTTGCAGGTGAGAGCGGAAATCACCAGCAAAGAGAAGGAGGAAGAAGACATGATGGAGAAAGTGCAGAAAGAGACCAAGTGAGGAACAGTTACATGCTCGAGTTTTGTCAGCTGTTGAGAAATAATCATCTGCTTTCAATCTAATATCAATAAGTGATCAATAATTTGTGTATGTGTATCAGGAAGGACATGGATCCAGAGGAGAAGATTGAATTTAAGACTCGTATGGGTGAGTCCTGGATGAACCTGATCACTTGGAATGTAATGTGATAAGCTTTGAGCTATTGAAAGAATCAGTGATGTCATCATTTGGAGACGGGAGTTAGGCAGCATGAATCACAACCACTGATGTATATTTATAGAGATGCCAGTCCAGCCTATTACCATTGGCTGTCCAAATTCAGGGTCTGCATCCTTCAAAGGCCGGATTTGTAGGCTGGTTATGTCACAGCAACGCTGTAGGTTTTTAAATAATTCTGAGGTGCAAAGAAGAGTCACAGACGAGCCAGGATCTCAGCTGCTTCTCCAATTTATTAAAGGTTACATGGGGGTAAGATGAAGGACAATTAAGTAATTCAATCAAACTGATCATCAGCCGTCCATCACATTGTCACCCGATGGGTTAAGATTCGACTGGGCCTTATATTGGCCCTTTTTTTTTTACATCGTTAGACACAAATATGAAACAGATGGTTTCCTTTGAGGGGATTATTAACCGTGCGTTGAGTTGAAACTTAGGGGACTTATATAAAATCATACTCTAACACCGCGACTAGGCCTGTCCAAATTCGAAGACTCCTTCAAATACGGCCGACGAATCCGGCCTTCTTTTTCCTGATTTGATGGCTGGATCCGGTGTATCCTTCGCTGGCCGACATATCCCAACATGCATTGTGGGTCAAAAGGGAGATTTTCTGAGCAATGGCGGACAGTGAAGCAAGAGCTGCACCCGGAGATTATTGTACTTATAAGCTTAAAACTGTTAGATTTAGGGATTTGGTCATTTATATAAAATATTTCAAAGTTATTTTACTCTGAAACATTATGGTCAAAGTGCTTGTATTGCGGTCTCAGCTCATGCTGGCAGGTCCTGTAGTTGTTATGCTGCTTCGTTAATTTTTTGTTTTTTATTGCAACAGAGGTTTATATCTTGAGGGACAAAAGAAAAGACTGAGGTTTTATAAAGCTCAGGGCTGAAATGGACCACCTCTTTACTGGTCTGAAGTGTTCAGCTGCTGTGGCATGGACCTCCATTCAGGACAAAAAGAAGAAAAAGTTGTACATTATCAAAAATAAATTGGAACATCAAGCATCTGAAGAATTAACCAGGATTAAAGACAACGTTGAGCAGACTGGACTTCTTGACTGGACCCAGTAAAAAACTGGACTGGCTGCTACTCAATGTTTCAAACACAAACTGCCTCCAACACAAAAATATCATTTAAAGAGGAACTCACTCCCCTCTAAATTATCTTCCTGCCTTTTAATTGCTGAATTTAAAAAATGCTGAAACTAGGCGTTACTTAGGACCCTGGGGAGTGGCGGTCTTGGGCTGTGATTGACGTACAGCACTTCTCTGTGTTTATAAATGGTAAATGTATACCACTTTTAGTCATTCAGACTCAAAGCGCTTTCACACTACAAGTTTTACATTTATTCATTAAATCAACCTGATATGTAGATCAAGGGGAGAGGAGAGGGGCTAACATTCATACAACCAGATACGCAAATTGGGGGCAACATGGGGTTCAGTGTCTTGCCCAAGGACACTTCGACATGTGGTGGTGGAAGCCGGGATCGATCCACCAACCTTCAAGTTGGAGGACGACCGCTCTAACCACTAAGCGACAGTGACTCTGCCGTGTTGCAGAGAGGTAACCCGACCATGATGAGAATATAACGTCTATAAATCACAATCACTGCAGGGAAGTCTTTGCCCTGATTTTACTGATATTATTTATTCTCTTTGTTATAGTTTTCAGTCAGTTGCTCTAAATCCCTGTGTGCAGCTCTTTGGTAAGAAGCTGGAGACAACGGGTGGGCGGGGCGAGATGGTTTTGTACTCCAGGAGGTGTGTCTTAGAGACGTAGACATGAACCACTTTCAGCCAATCTCAAATTTCAAATGCAGTAGCCACCTTTCAACCCTAAGAGGGCAGCACTAAGATGTTTTTAGACTAAAAAGTGTAGAATTTAACAAGTTTACATATAAATGTCAAAAAATGCCCCGAAACTGAAAGATTACATTAAAGACCCACTAATACAGTTTATTAGCAGAAAACAGCTGTTTTGAGGGTGAGTTGATCTTTTAAAAAATCACTGCAACTTCCATTTCCACCGTTTTCAGCTGGACCCTGAACATCATCTCGTTTCTCTTCCCTTCTTCCTCCTGTCAGGTAGGAACATCTTCAGAGTCGTGTTCAGGTCTGGTGTTCCTGAGAGGAACGAACTCTTCCTTCCCGGCAGAATGGCATACGTGGTCGACCTGGATGACGAGTTCACAGATACTGACATCCCAACAACATTGATCCGAAGCAAAGCAGACTGTCCTAGTATGGAGGTGAGACTCGTCCCTGTGAGATGGACTGTCTCTGTGTGGAGGAGAGACTCGTCCCTGTGAGATGGACTTATCTAGTAAAAGGTTTTAGCTGTTTTTCTGAATGTCCATCTTGTCTTTTTCTTCTTCAGGCTCAAACAACTCTGACCACCAACGACATTGTGATTTCCAAATTGACTCAGATCTTGTCCTACCTGAGACAGGGGACACGACACAAGAAGATTAAGAAGAAGGACAAAGGTGGTCATATTGAATGTCCTACATATAGGTTGAGGATTTAATCTTCATCACTTCCAGCTGATCTGAGTCTGTGTTTCAGGTAAACTGGATGATAAGAGGGCTCCTGAAGCTGATCTCAGGTCAGTTCATCACCACTCATCTCAGCTTGTCTCCAGTCTTAGAATAACATCTCAGTTTGTGTTTCAGCATCTTTGACGACATCGGGGACTACATCCCGTCCAACATCTCGAGCTCCAAAGCCAGCAAAGACAAAGATCGACACCGAGACCGAGAGGATGACAGCAAGAGCAGGAGACACAACTACTTTGAGAAACCCAGAGGAGATGAACACCAGCTGGTGGAGGTGGACGCAGGTGGGTTGAGATTTAAATCAACTTTATTCACACATCAGTTATTCTAACTAAAAACAGTGAACTCATCAGGTCCTGGATCAGTCAGAGAGCAGATCAAGATGATCAATGAGAAGTTTGGTGGAGCAGCAGGCAACCAATGGCAGAGCCAGGACTCATATCCTTCTTTACTATTGGACAGTTTGAATAGAGGGCGGGACTTCCTGTTATACATTGTGTTTCTACTGATAAGATTTCATTCACAGGTTGCTCATCAGACCGTCGACCTGAAATCACGTTGAATCTTTCTTCCCGTGAACATCCTGTAACTTATTGACCAGATGGTCCTGCTGCCCTCTGGGTGGCGCCACAGGCTCTTTAACACTACAATTTTATTTTCTCCTCCCAGTAAACAGACTCACAGGTGATCTGCCTGATGTTAACATCTCTAATGTAAAACAAGTTGAGGTTGGGTTGCATAGGGTTAGGAAGGAAGGAAGGAGTTAAACCTGTTTTTTTGGAATGAGACAGTCTGATTGGTTTATTAAAGAGGCCCTTCCATTAAAAAGGTTTTTTCTGAGGTTTCTGTTTGTTAGCCAATCTGAGTCCACTAAATTAGAATAATAAATATTAATGAGTTGCCGCCCGAAGCCTGACGAAACCAGCCAAATTTTAACACAGACAGATTGAAAGGTCTGTTAATCAGTGTTTCCTGACATTTTTTAGATATAAAATGTTTCATATTACTGGTTAATACTTAAGAAATAACCACAAAGTCATGAAATTTGTGTGAAACGGCCTCTTTAAAACATAAGAATAAAGGAAGTCCACAGGAACCTTCAATAACACTGAGTGAACTCTGGGAGGGACTTTACAAACATTTTTGTAGTGTTTAGGGATCCTAGTGTTAAATCTCCTGAATTCTGTGCTGGAGAGAATTTTTAAATACATCCAGAAAGAAAAACTGCTTTTATAGGGAATATTTGGGTTACAGTAGCACAAAGCATTCATAAAGTACTGTTTTGGAATATACTGAAAAATCAGCTCTGGCAAAAATCTTTGCTTCCTACAGGTATATTTTAGCACCATAAGAGGAATATTTCACCGAACTAATAACAATAAACTCTTTCAGAATCTATTGCTATCATGAATCCCATACTGGTCAAGTCTGAGTCCCACAGTTCTGTTCGGAACTACCGACCCAGTTCAAAATTCCCGATCTTGATTCTGATTTGGTGTTTTCTTTTCCTTCCCAACAGTTAGACAATTTTTTTAAAAGTAGTTGGGTTACTCCACTCTTCATATGTTGAGTTTTCCTGTGGACATGTTTCTCTGTTTCAGTACTTGCACTATGTCTGTGTGGTTTTTAATTAAGATAGTAAAAGGATCAGAACCAGGAAAAATTACACTTCAAGCAGTGTTTGTCCTTAACCAGTTTGTACTAGTTCTCAGAGGAGGGACTCCAGTAAGGAGCAGCTGGGAGACTTCTTTGGAGGATCAAACTCATATGCAGAGTGTTACCCTGCAACGTAAGACTTGAGCGGGCACAAGACCTGTAGCAACACGACCTGCAACAGAGAGACCTGCAGCAATGCGACCTGCAACAGAGTGACCTGTAGCAACACGACCTGCAATAGAGTGACCTGCAGCAATGCGACCTGCAACAGAGTGACCTGTAGCAACGTGACCTGTAGCAACACGACCTGCAACAGAGTGACCTGTAGCAACACGACCTGCAATAGAGTGACCTGTAGCAACACGACCTGCAATAGAGTGACCTGCAGCAATGCGACCTGCAACAGAGTGACCTGTAGCAACGCGACCTGCAACAGAGTGATCTGTAGCAACGTGACCTGTAGCAACACGACTTGCAACAGAGTGACCTGTAGCAACACGACCTGCAACAGAGTGACCTGCAGCAATGCGACCTGCATCAGAGTGACCTATAGCAACGTGACCTGCAGCAATGCGACCTGCATCAGAGTGACCTATAGCAACGCGACCTGCGACAGAGTGACCTGCAGCAATGCGACCTGCATCAGAGTGACCTATAGCAACGCGACCTGCGACAGTGACCTGCAGCAATGCGACCTGCATCAGAGTGACCTATAGCAACGTGACCTGCAGCAATGCGACCTGCAACAGAGTGACCTATAGCAACGCGACCTGCGACAGAGTGACCTGCAGCAATGCGACCTGCAACAGAGTGACCTATAGCAACGCGACCTGCAACAGAGTGACCTGCAGCAATGCGACCTGCAATAGAGTGACCTGCAGCAATGCGACCTGCAACAGAGTGATCTGTAGCAACGTGACCTGTAGCAACACGACTTGCAACAGAGTGACCTGCAGCAACACGACTTGCAACAGAGTGACCTGTAGCAACGTGACCTGTAGCAACACGACCTGCAACAACGTGACCTGTAGCAACGTGACCTGTAGCAACACGACCTGCAACAGAGTGACCTGCAGCAATGCGACCTGCAATAGAGTGACCTGCAGCAATGCGACCTGCAACAGAGTGACCTATAGCAACGCGACCTGCGACAGAGTGACCTGCAGCAATGCGACCTGCATCAGAGTGACCTATAGCAACGCGACCTGCGACAGTGACCTGCAGCAATGCGACCTGCATCAGAGTGACCTATAGCAACGTGACCTGCAGCAATGCGACCTGCAACAGAGTGACCTATAGCAACGCGACCTGCGACAGAGTGACCTGCAGCAATGCGACCTGCAACAGAGCGACCTGCAGCAACGTGACCTGTAGCAACACAACTTGCAACAGAGTGACCTGTAGCAACGCGACCTGCAACAGAGTGATCTGTAGCAACGTGACCTGTAGCAACACGACTTGCAACAGAGTGACCTGTAGCAACGTGACCTGTAGCAACACGACCTGCAACAGAGTGACCTGCAGCAACGCGACCTGCAATAGAGTGACCTGCAGCAATGCGACCTGCAACAGAGTGATCTGTAGCAACGTGACCTGTAGCAACACGACCTGCAACAGAGTGACCTGTAGCAACGTGACCTGTAGCAACACGACTTGCAACAGAGTGACCTGCAGCAACACGACTTGCAACAGAGTGACCTGCAACAGAGTGACCTGTAGCAACACGACCTGCAACAGAGTGACCTGTAGCAACACGACCTGCAATAGGTGACCTGTAGCAACACGACCTGCAACAGCGTGACCTGCAGCAACGCGACCTGCAACAGAGTGATCTGTAGCAACGTGACCTGTAGCAACACAACTTGCAACAGAGTGACCTGTAGCAACGTGACCTGTAGCAACACGACTTGCAACAGAGTGACCTGTAGCAACGTGACCTGTAGCAACGTGACCTGTAGCAACACGACCTGCAACAGAGTGACCTGTAGCAACACGACCTGCAACAGAGTGACCTGCAGCAATGCGACCTGCATCAGAGTGACCTATAGCAACGCGACCTGCAACAGAGTGACCTGCAGCAATGCGACCTGCAATAGAGTGACCTGCAGCAATGCGACCTGCAACAGAGTGATCTGTAGCAACGTGACCTGCAGCAACACGACCTGCAACAGAGTGACCTGCAGCAACGTGACCTGTAGCAACACGACTTGCAACAGAGTGACCTGTAGCAACGTGACCTGTAGCAACACGACCTGCAACAGAGTGACCTGCAGCAATGCGACCTGCAATAGAGTGACCTGCAGCAATGCGACCTGCAACAGAGTGATCTGTAGCAACGTGACCTGTAGCAACACGACTTGCAACAGAGTGACCTGTAGCAACGTGACCTGTAGCAACGTGACTTGCAACAGAGTGACCTGCAGCAACACGACTTG
>SSNP01000168.1:412067-463317 GCA_006937955.1 Pachypanchax playfairii
GTGACCTGCAGCAATGCGACCTGCATCAGAGTGACCTATAGCAACGCGACCTGCGACAGTGACCTGCAGCAATGCGACCTGCATCAGAGTGACCTATAGCAACGTGACCTGCAGCAATGCGACCTGCAACAGAGTGACCTATAGCAACGCGACCTGCGACAGAGTGACCTGCAGCAATGCGACCTGCATCAGAGTGACCTGTAGCAACACGACCTGCAACAGAGTGACCTGTAGCAACACGACCTGCAATAGAGTGACCTGTAGCAACACGACCTGCAATAGAGTGACCTGCAGCAATGCGACCTGCAACAGAGTGATCTGTAGCAACGTGACCTGTAGCAACATGACTTGCAACAGAGTGACCTGCATCAGAGTGACCTATAGCAACGTGACCTGCGACAGAGTGACCTGCAGCAATGCGACCTGCATCAGAGTGATCTATAGCAACGCGACCTGCGACAGAGTGACCTGCAGCAATGCGACCTGCATCAGAGTGACCTATAGCAACGTGACCTGCAGCAATGCGACCTGCAACAGAGTGACCTATAGCAACGCGACCTGCGACAGAGTGACCTGCAGCAATGCGACCTGCAATAGAGTGACCTGCAGCAATGCGACCTGCAACAGAGTGATCTGTAGCAACGTGACCTGTAGCAACACGACCTGCAACAGAGTGATCTGTAGCAACGTGACCTGTAGCAACACAACTTGCAACAGAGTGACCTGTAGCAACGTGACCTGTAGCAACACGACCTGCAACAGAGTGACCTGCAGCAATGCGACCTGCAATAGAGTGACCTGCAGCAATGCGACCTGCATCAGAGTGGCCTATAGCAACGTGACCTGCAGCAATGCGACCTGCAACAGAGTGACCTATAGCAACGCGACCTGCGACAGAGTGACCTGCAGCAATGCGACCTGCATCAGAGTGACCTATAGCAACGCGACCTGCGACAGAGTGACCTGCAGCAATGCGACCTGCATCAGAGTGACCTGCAGCAATGCGACCTGCAATAGAGTGACCTGCAGCAATGCGACCTGCAACAGAGTGATCTGTAGCAACGTGACCTGTAGCAACACGACTTGCAACAGAGTGACCTGTAGCAACGTGACCTGTAGCAACGTGACCTGCAACAGAGTGATCTGTAGCAACGTGACCTGTAGCAACACGACTTGCAACAGAGTGACCTGCAGCAACACCTGCAACAGAGTGACCTGTAGCAACACGACTTGCAATAGAGTGACCTGTAGCAACACGACCTGCAACAGAGTGACCTGCAGCAATGCGACCTGCAATAGAGTGACCTGCAGCAATGCGACCTGCAACAGAGTGATCTGTAGCAACGTGACCTGTAGCAACACGACTTGCAACAGAGTGACCTGTAGCAACGTGACCTGTAGCAACACGACCTGCAACAGAGTGACCTGCAGCAACGTGACCTGTAGCAACGTGACCTGTAGCAACACGACCTGCAATAGAGTGACCTGCAGCAATGCGACCTGCAACAGAGTGATCTGTAGCAACGTGACCTGTAGCAACACGACTTGCAACAGAGTGACCTGTAGCAACGTGACCTGTAGCAACACGACCTGCAACAGAGTGACCTGCAGCAACGTGACCTGTAGCAACACGACTTGCAACAGAGTGACCTGCAGCAACACGACTTGCAACAGAGTGACCTGCAGCAATGCGACCTGCATCAGAGTGATCTATAGCAACGCGACCTGCGACAGAGTGACCTGCAGCAATGCGACCTGCATCAGAGTGACCTATAGCAACGTGACCTGCGACAGTGACCTGCAGCAATGCGACCTGCATCAGAGTGACCTATAGCAACGTGACCTGCGACAGAGTGACCTGCAGCAATGCGACCTGCAATAGAGTGACCTGCAGCAATGCGACCTGCAACAGAGTGATCTGTAGCAACGTGACCTGTAGCAACACGACTTGCAACAGAGTGATCTGTAGCAACGTGACCTGTAGCAACGCGACCTGCAACAGAGTGACCTGTAGCAACGTGACCTGTAGCAACGCGACCTGCAACAGAGTGACCTGTAGCAACACGACCTGCAATAGAGTGACCTGTAGCAACACGACCTGCAATAGAGTGACCTGCAGCAATGCGACCTGCAACAGAGTGACCTATAGCAACGCGACCTGCGACAGAGTGACCTGCAGCAATGCGACCTGCAACAGAGTGATCTGTAGCAACGTGACCTGTAGCAACACGACTTGCAACAGAGTGACCTGTAGCAACGTGACCTGCAGCAGCGTGACCTGTAGCAACACGACCTGCAACAGAGTGACCTGCAGCAATGCGACCTGCAATAGAGTGACCTGCAGCAATGCGACCTGCAACAGAGTGATCTGTAGCAACGTGACCTGTAGCAACACGACTTGCAACAGAGTGACCTGCAACAGAGTGACCTGCAGCAACGCGACCTGCAATAGAGTGACCTGCAGCAATGCGACCTGCATCAGAGTGATCTATAGCAACGCGACCTGCGACAGAGTGACCTGCAGCAATGCGACCTGCATCAGAGTGATCTATAGCAACGTGACCTGCGACAGAGTGACCTGCAGCAATGCGACCTGCATCAGAGTGACCTATAGCAACGTGACCTGCGGCAATGCGACCTGCAACAGAGTGATCTGTAGCAACGTGACCTGTAGCAACACGACTTGCAACAGAGTGACCTGTAGCAACGTGACCTGTAGCAACACGACCTGCAACAGAGTGATCTGTAGCAACGTGACCTGTAGCAACACAACTTGCAACAGAGTGACCTGTAGCAACGTGACCTGTAGCAACACGACCTGCAACAGAGTGACCTGTAGCAACACGACCTGCAATAGCGTGACCTGCAGCAATGCGACCTGCATCAGAGTGATCTATAGCAACGCGACCTGCGACAGAGTGACCTGCAGCAATGCGACCTGCATCAGAGTGGCCTATAGCAACGTGACCTGCAGCAATGCGACCTGCAACAGAGTGACCTATAGCAACGCGACCTGCGACAGTGACCTGCAGCAATGCGACCTGCATCAGAGTGACCTATAGCAACGCGACCTGCGACAGAGACCTGCAGCAATGCGACCTGCATCAGAGTGACCTATAGCAACGTGACCTGCAGCAATGCGACCTGCAACAGAGTGACCTGCAGCAACGCGACCTGCAACAGAGTGATCTGTAGCAACGTGACCTGTAGCAACACGACTTGCAACAGAGTGACCTGTAGCAACGTGACCTGTAGCAACGTGACCTGTAGCAACACGACCTGCAACAGAGCGACCTGCAGCAATGCGACCTGCAACAGAGTGATCTGTAGCAACGTGACCTGTAGCAACACGACTTGCAACAGAGTGACCTGCAGCAACACGACTTGCAACAGAGTGACCTGTAGCAACGTGACCTGTAGCAACACGACCTGCAACAGAGTGACCTGTAGCAATGCGACCTGCAATAGAGTGACCTGCAGCAATGCGACCTGCATCAGAGTGACCTATAGCAACGCGACCTGCGACAGAGTGACCTGCAGCAATGCGACCTGCATCAGAGTGACCTATAGCAACGTGACCTGCAGCAATGCGACCTGCATCAGAGTGACCTATAGCAACGTGACCTGCGACAGAGTGACCTGCAGCAATGCGACCTGCAACAGAGTGACCTGTAGCAACACGACCTGCAACAGCGTGACCTGCAGCAATGCGACCTGCAACAGAGTGATCTGTAGCAACGTGACCTGTAGCAACACGACTTGCAACAGAGTGACCTGTAGCAACGTGACCTGTAGCAACACGACTTGCAACAGAGTGACCTGTAGCAACGTGACCTGTAGCAACGTGACCTGTAGCAACACGACCTGCAACAGAGTGACCTGCAGCAATGCGACCTGCATCAGAGTGATCTATAGCAACGCGACCTGCGACAGCGTGACCTGCAGCAATGCGACCTGCATCAGAGTGACCTATAGCAACGTGACCTGCAGCAATGCGACCTGCAACAGAGTGACCTATAGCAACGCGACCTGCGACAGAGTGACCTGCAGCAATGCGACCTGCATCAGAGTGATCTGTAGCAACGTGACCTGTAGCAACACGACTTGCAACAGAGTGACCTGCAGCAACACGACTTGCAACAGAGTGACCTGTAGCAACGTGACCTGCAGCAGCGTGACCTGTAGCAACACGACCTGCAACAGAGTGACCTGCAGCAATGCGACCTGCAATAGAGTGACCTGCAGCAATGCGACCTGCAACAGAGTGATCTGTAGCAACGTGACCTGTAGCAACACGACTTGCAACAGAGTGACCTGTAGCAACGTGACCTGTAGCAACACGACCTGCAACAGAGTGACCTGCAGCAACGTGACCTGTAGCAACACGACTTGCAACAGAGTGACCTGTAGCAACGTGACCTGTAGCAGCGTGACCTGTAGCAACACGACCTGCAATAGAGTGACCTGCAGCAATGCGACCTGCAACAGAGTGATCTGTAGCAACGTGACCTGTAGCAACACGACCTGCAACAGAGTGATCTGTAGCAACGTGACCTGTAGCAACACGACTTGCAACAGAGTGACCTGTAGCAACGTGACCTGTAGCAACACGACCTGCAACAGAGTGACCTGTAGCAACGTGACCTGTAGCAACGTGACCTGTAGCAACACGACCTGCAACAGAGTGACCTGCAGCAATGCGACCTGCAATAGAGTGACCTGCAGCAATGCGACCTGCAACAGAGTGATCTGTAGCAACGTGACCTGTAGCAACACGACTTGCAACAGAGTGACCTGTAGCAACGTGACCTGCAGCAACACGACTTGCAACAGAGTGACCTGTAGCAACGTGACCTGTAGCAACACGACCTGCAACAGAGTGACCTGTAGCAACACGACCTGCAATAGAGTGACCTGTAGCAACACGACCTGCAACAGAGTGACCTGTAGCAACGCGACCTGCAACAGAGTGATCTGTAGCAACGTGACCTGTAGCAACACGACTTGCAACAGAGTGACCTGTAGCAACGTGACCTGTAGCAACACGACCTGCAACAGAGTGACCTGCAGCAACGTGACCTGTAGCAACACAACTTGCAACAGAGTGACCTGTAGCAACGCGACCTGCGACAGAGTGACCTGCAGCAATGCGACCTGCATCAGAGTGACCTGTAGCAACGTGACCTGCAGCAATGCGACCTGCAACAGAGTGACCTGTAGCAACGTGACCTGCAGCAGCGTGACCTGTAGCAACGCGACCTGCAACAGAGTGACCTGCAGCAATGCGACCTGCATCAGAGTGGCCTATAGCAACGTGACCTGCAGCAATGCGACCTGCATCAGAGTGACCTATAGCAACGCGACCTGCGACAGAGTGACCTGCAGCAATGCGACCTGCAACAGAGTGATCTGTAGCAACGTGACCTGTAGCAACACGACTTGCAACAGAGTGACCTGTAGCAACGTGACCTGTAGCAACGTGACCTGTAGCAACACGACCTGCAATAGAGTGACCTGCAGCAATGCGACCTGCATCAGAGTGATCTATAGCAACGCGACCTGCGACAGTGACCTGCAGCAATGCGACCTGCATCAGAGTGACCTATAGCAACGTGACCTGCAACAGAGTGACCTGCATCAGAGTGACCTATAGCAACGCGACCTGCGACAGAGTGACCTGCAGCAATGCGACCTGCATCAGAGTGGCCTATAGCAACGTGACCTGCAGCAATGCGACCTGCATCAGAGTGACCTATAGCAACGCGACCTGCGACAGTGACCTGCAGCAATGCGACCTGCATCAGAGTGACCTATAGCAACGTGACCTGCACAGAGTGACCTGCAGCAATGCGACCTGCAATAGAGTGACCTGCAGCAATGCGACCTGCAACAGAGTGATCTGTAGCAACGTGACCTGTAGCAACACGACTTGCAACAGAGTGACCTGCAGCAACACGACTTGCAACAGAGTGACCTGTAGCAACGTGACCTGTAGCAACACGACCTGCAACAGAGTGATCTGTAGCAACGTGACCTGTAGCAACACAACTTGCAACAGAGTGACCTGTAGCAACGTGACCTGTAGCAACACGACCTGCGACAGAGTGACCTGCAGCAATGCGACCTGCATCAGAGTGACCTATAGCAACGCGACCTGCGACAGAGTGACCTGCAGCAATGCGACCTGCAACAGAGTGATCTGTAGCAACGTGACCTGTAGCAACACGACTTGCAACAGAGTGACCTGTAGCAACGTGACCTGTAGCAACGTGACCTGTAGCAACACGACCTGCAACAGAGTGACCTGCAGCAATGCGACCTGCAATAGAGTGACCTGCAGCAATGCGACCTGCAACAGAGTGATCTGTAGCAACGTGACCTGTAGCAACACGACTTGCAACAGAGTGACCTGCAGCAACGTGACCTGTAGCAACGCGACCTGCAATAGAGTGACCTGCAGCAACGCGACCTGCAATAGAGTGACCTGCAGCAATGCGACCTGCAACAGAGTGATCTGTAGCAACGTGACCTGTAGCAACGCGACCTGCAACAGAGTGATCTGTAGCAACGTGACCTGTAGCAACACGACCTGCAACAGAGTGACCTGTAGCAACACGACCTGCAATAGAGTGACCTGTAGCAACACGACCTGCAACAGAGTGACCTGCAGCAACACGACTTGCAACAGAGTGACCTGTAGCAACGTGACCTGTAGCAACACGACCTGTAGCAACACGACCTGCAACAGAGTGACCTGCAGCAATGCGACCTGCAATAGAGTGACCTGCAGCAATGCGACCTGCAACAGAGTGATCTGTAGCAACGTGACCTGTAGCAACACGACCTGCAACAGCGTGACCTGTAGCAACGTGACCTGTAGCAACACGACCTGCAACAGAGTGACCTGCAGCAAAGTGACCTGCAATAGAGTGACCTGCAGCAATGCGACCTGCAACAGAGTGATCTGTAGCAACGTGACCTGTAGCAACACGACTTGCAACAGAGTGACCTGTAGCAACGTGACCTGTAGCAACGTGACCTGTAGCAACACGACCTGCAACAGAGTGACCTGCAGCAATGCGACCTGCAATAGAGTGACCTGCAGCAATGCGACCTGCAACAGAGTGATCTGTAGCAACGTGACCTGTAGCAACACGACTGCAACAGAGTGATCTGTAGCAACGTGACCTGTAGCAACACGACTTGCAACAGAGTGACCTGCAGCAACACGACTTGCAACAGAGTGACCTGTAGCAACGTGACCTGTAGCAACGTGACCTGTAGCAACACGACCTGCAACAGAGTGACCTGCAGCAATGCGACCTGCAACAGAGTGACCTATAGCAACGCGACCTGCGACAGAGTGACCTGCAGCAATGCGACCTGCATCAGAGTGACCTATAGCAACGTGACCTGCAGCAATGCGACCTGCATCAGAGTGACCTATAGCAACGTGACCTGTAGCAACACGACCTGCAACAGAGTGATCTGTAGCAACGTGACCTGTAGCAACACGACTTGCAACAGAGTGACCTGTAGCAACGTGACCTGTAGCAACGTGACCTGTAGCAACACGACCTGCAACAGAGTGACCTGCAGCAATGCGACCTGCAATAGAGTGACCTGCAGCAATGCGACCTGCAACAGAGTGATCTGTAGCAACGTGACCTGTAGCAACATGACTTGCAACAGAGTGACCTGCATCAGAGTGACCTATAGCAACGTGACCTGCAGCAATGCGACCTGCAACAGAGTGACCTATAGCAACGCGACCTGCGACAGAGTGACCTGCAGCAATGCGACCTGCAACAGAGTGATCTGTAGCAACGTGACCTGTAGCAACACGACTTGCAACAGAGTGACCTGTAGCAACGTGACCTGTAGCAACACGACCTGCAACAGAGTGACCTGCAGCAACGCGACCTGCAACAGAGAGACCTGCAGCAATGCGACCTGCATCAGAGTGACCTATAGCAACGTGACCTGCGACAGAGTGACCTGCAGCAATGCGACCTGCATCAGCGTGACCTGTAGCAACGTGACCTGCAGCAACGTGACCTGCAGCAACGCGACTTGCAACAGAGTGACCTGTAGCAACGTGACCTGTAGCAACGTGACCTGTAGCAACACGACCTGCAACAGAGTGACCTGCAGCAATGCGACCTGCAATAGAGTGACCTGCAGCAATGCGACCTGCAACAGAGTGATCTGTAGCAACGTGACCTGTAGCAACACGACTTGCAACAGAGTGACCTGTAGCAACGTGACCTGCAACAGAGTGACCTGTAGCAACGTGACCTGCAGCAACGTGACCTGTAGCAACACGACCTGCAACAGAGTGACCTGCAGCAACGTGACCTGTAGCAACACGACCTGCAACAGAGTGACCTATAGCAACGCGACCTGCGACAGAGTGACCTGCAGCAATGCGACCTGCATCAGAGTGACCTATAGCAACGCGACCTGCGACAGAGTGACCTGCAGCAATGCGACCTGCATCAGAGTGACCTATAGCAACGTGACCTGCGACAGAGTGACCTGCAGCAATGCGACCTGCATCAGAGTGACCTATAGCAACGTGACCTGCAGCATCCTAACAATGTCTTTACATGTCTTTTTAATTTTAAACTTATTAGTGTGTCTCTGTGCAGAATGGATGACCTCGCTGTGGACAGTGATGAAGAGGTGGACTATAGTAAGATGGACCAGGTAACTGCAACTCTCAGCGTGCACTGCTGCTCAGAACTCAGTCCTTTGTAAACCTGATCAAAGTTCTGTATGTGTTTCAGGGTAATAAAAAGGGTCCATTGGGCCGTTGGGACTTTGACACGCAGGAGGAATATTCTGACTACATGAACAACAAGGAAGCACTGCCAAAGTGCGTGTCTTTATTACCCCCTCAGCATTGGCTTACAGGCAGTAGGGCTGTATGTTTCAACCCTCAGTGCTGGCTTACAAGTTGCAGGCTGTATGTTTCAACCCTCAGCGCTAGCTTACAGGTGGCAGGCTGTATGTTTCAACCCTCAGCGCTAGCTTACAGGTGGCAGATTGTATGTTTCAACCCTCAGTGCTGGCTTACAGGCGGTAGGGCTGTATGTTTCAACCCTCAGTGCTGGCTTACAAGTTGCAGGCTGTATGTTGCAACATTCAGCACTGGGTTACAGGTGACAGGCTGTATGTTTCAACCCTCAGTGCTGGCTTACAGGTGGCAGGCTGTATGTTTCAACCCTCAGCGCTGGCTTACAGGCGGTAGGGCTGTATGTTTTAGTCTTCAGCGCTAGCTTACAGGCGGTAGGGCTGTATGTTTTAGTCTTCAGCGCTAGCTTACAGGCGGCAGGCTGTATGTTTTAGTCTTCAGCGCTAGCTTACAGGTGGCAGGCTGTATGTTTTAACCCTCAGCGCTGGCTTACAGGCGGTAGGGCTGTATGTTTTAGTCTTCAGCGCTAGCTTACAGGCGGCAGGCTGTATGTTTCAACCCTCAGCACTGGCTTACAGGCGGTAGGGCTGTATGTTTTAGTCTTCAGCGCTAGCTTACAGGTGGTAGGGTTGTATGTTTTAGTCTTCAGCGCTGGCTTACAGGTGGTAGGGCTGTATGTTTCAACCCTCAGTGCTGGCTTACAGGCGGTAGGGCTGTATGTTTTAGTCTTCAGCGCTAGCTTACAGGCGGTAGGGCTGTATGTTTTAGTCTTCAGCGCTAGCTTACAGGCAGTAGGGCTGTATGTTTCAACCCTCAGTGCTGGCTTACAGGCGGTAGGGCTGTATGTTTCAACCCTCAGTGCTGGCTTACAAGTTGCAGGCTGTATGTTGCAACATTCAGCACTGGGTTACAGGTGACAGGCTGTATGTTTCAACCCTCAGTGCTGGCTTACAGGTGGCAGGCTGTATGTTTCAACCCTCAGCGCTGGCTTACAGGCGGTAGGGCTGTATGTTTCAACCTTCAGCGCTAGCTTCCAGGTGGCAAGCTGTATGTTTCAACCTTCAGTGTTGGCTTACAGGCGGTAGGGCTGTATGTTTCAACCTTCAGCGCTGGCTTACAGGTGGCAGGCTGTATTTTTCAACCCTCAGCGCTAGCTTACAGGCGGTAGGGCTGTATGTTTTAGTCTTCAGCACTAGCTTACAGGCGATAGGGCTGTATGTTTTAGTCTTCAGGGCTAGCTTACAGGCGGCAGGCTGTATGTTTTAGTCTTCAGCGCTAGCTTACAGGCGGTAGGGCTGTATGTTTTAGTCTTCAGCGCTAGCTTACAGGCGGCAGGCTGTATGTTTTAGTCTTCAGCGCTAGCTTACAGGTGGTAGGGCTGTATGTTTTAGTCTTCAGTGCTGGCTTACAGGTGGTAGGGCTGTATGTTTTAGTCTTCAGCGCTAGCTTACAGGCGGCAGGCTGTATGTTTCAACCCTCAGCACTGGCTTACAGGCGGTAGGGCTGTATGTTTTAGTCTTCAGCGCTAGCTTACAGGCGGTAGGGCTGTATGTTTTAGTCTTCAGCGCTAGCTTACAGGCGGTAGGGCTGTATGTTTTAGTCTTCAGCGCTAGCTTACAGGCGGCAGGCTGTATGTTTCAACCCTCAGCACTGGCTTACAGGCGGTATGGCTGTATGTTTTAGTCTTCAGCGCTGGCTTACAGGTGGTAGGGCTGTATGTTTCAACCCTCAGTGCTGGCTTACAGGCGGTAGGGCTGTATGTTTCAACCCTCAGCGCTGGCTTACAGGCGGTAGGGCTGTATGTTTTAGTCTTCAGCACTAGCTTACAGGCGGTAGGGCTGTATGTTTTAGTCTTCAGCACTAGCTTACAGGCGGTAGGGCTGTATGTTTTAGTCTTCAGCACTAGCTTACAGGCGGTAGGGCTGTATGTTTTAGTCTTCAGCACTAGCTTACAGGCGGTAGGGCTGTATGTTTTAGTCTTCAGCGCTAGCTTACAGGCGATAGGGCTGTATGTTTTAGTCTTCAGCACTAGCTTACAGGCGGTAGGGCTGTATGTTGTAGTCTTCAGCGCTAGCTTACAGGCGGTAGGGCTGTATGTTTTAGTCTTCAGCACTAGCTTACAGGCGGTAGGGCTGTATGTTTTAGTCTTCAGCACTAGCTTACAGGCGGTAGGGCTGTATGTTTTAGTCTTCAGCACTAGCTTACAGGCGGTAGGGCTGTATGTTTTAGTCTTCAGCGCTAGCTTACAGGCGATAGGGCTGTATGTTTTAGTCTTCAGCACTAGCTTACAGGCGGTAGGGCTGTATGTTGTAGTCTTCAGCGCTAGCTTACAGGCGGTAGGGCTGTATGTTTTAGTCTTCAGCACTAGCTTACAGGCGGTAGGGCTGTATGTTTTAGTCTTCAGCACTAGCTTACAGGCGATAGGGCTGTATGTTTTAGTCTTCAGCACTAGCTTACAGGCGGTAGGGCTGTATGTTTTAGTCTTCAGCGCTAGCTTACAGGCGGTAGGGCTGTATGTTTTAGTCTTCAGCGCTGGCTTACAGGTGGTAGGGCTGTATGTTTTAGTCTTCAGCGCTGGCTTACAGGTGGTAGGCTGTTTTGTGCTGACATTGTTTTTTCTACTGCAGGGCTGCTTTCCAATATGGAATCAAGATGTCTGAAGGCAGAAAGACGCGGCGCTTTAAGGAGACCAATGAAAAGGCAGAGCTGGATCGCCAGTGGAAGAAGATTAGTGCGGTGAGAATCAGCCACAAACATCTGAAATAGAAGGTTTACTTCAGTGGAATTAAGGTTCTAACTGTCTGTTTCAGATCATTGAGAAAAGGAAGAAGATGGAGGCTGATGGGTTAGCACTTCCTGTTTTTGAGCAGAACAGAATGTTTTAAATTTAGCCAACGATAAACAGATGGTAAATACACAGTAAACCTTGTGTAAATATTGTAAACACTGTATTTTTATCTTTCAGGGTGGATGTGAAGAGACCAAAATACTGAAGACTTTTCACTGTCTCTTGTTGAAGTGATGATGCAAATGCATCCTGAGTTTTATTCTAATTCTCCATGTGTTGTTGTTGTTCTTGCTGTCTGACATTTATCAGTTTGTTGAGTTTGAAACAGTCATTGAACATAAAAACTTCAGAATAAAACCATCATGTTGTTTTTTCTAGTTTATTGAAATGAATGAAATGAAATGAAAAATGAAATGAAAAATACTTTATTTATCCCAGAAGGGAAATTCAACGTTGTAGTAGTTTTTTATTTTTTTTATTTTTTTTTTTTATTTAATGTTTACATGATTCTGTTGTGAACAGATTCACTCAGCTCCACCTGCTTCCTGCTTGGACTTCCAGGCTCCCGTAGCTGCTTCCTTTAAATATTCAATATCTGAATGCTGCATAAAACATCTATATCATGAACATTTTTATTAAACAGACATCTTTGGTTTGGGAGGAGAAGATGTGCTGAGCTAACTAAACAGAACAGCTGATTGATAGAAAATTAATCTAAAATTAACAAAAAAAAATTCTGTTTTAAGATGGATTTTTTCTTTTTTTACCACAAGGTTGTTTTCACGAGGGTTTGTCTCTCTGATAGCAAGATAACCCAAAAAGTTCTGGATGGATTTTGATGAAGTTTTCAGTAAAAGTCAGAAATAGTCAAAAAAGAAGTGAGTAAATTTTGGGATCCAGGTCCAGGAATGTTTTTAAGGATCCTTCATCACTGAGATAAAGCAGTTTTTAGATGAGATCAGAGTCTTTATTGTCATTGGACAGTAATACAGAGTATGTAAGCGCAATGAAATTGAGGTTTGGCTCTCCTTGTGTGCGAAAGTGAAATGTGAAAAGCTAAATGAAAACCTAAGATATAAAGGCATACACTTAAAAAACCAAACAATGGAGTTCTATAAACCAATTAAATGACTGTAAACACTGAACAGCAAGACATTAAAGAACAAACTAAATTGAGGCACTTGTATGTGTAATTGTTCAGACACATTGCACGTTTGCTGTTAAATGCTAATTGCACGTCCATTTTGAAATTTATTGCACATTTTGTTTATTGTCTAGCTTATTGAATGGTTTCTTGCACTCAACTCGTGAAACGACAGAGGCTTGTTTATCTTCCTGAGGATCCTCAGCAAGTGGGGCCGCCGCTGGGCCCTCTTCACAACCGCTGAGGTGTTGGCGCTCCACCGGAGATCAGTGTCAATGTGCACAGCCAAGAACTTGAAGCTTTGCAACCGCTCCACACACTCCATTTATGTAGATGGGCTGCAGATCACTCTTCCTCTTCCTGTGGTCCATGACCTCCTTAGTTTTAGAGATGTTGAGGACCAAGTTGTTATCTGCACACCAATCCACCAGTCACTGGACCCTCTCCTTGTAGGCCTCTAATGATGAGTCCCACTAAGGTGGTGTCATATGGTGTTGTCTGGGTGATTGCTGACACAGTCGTGTGTACAGAGTCTAGCGCAGAAGACTCAGTACACAGCCCTGTGGAGCACCAATGTTGAGGCTGAGGGCTGATGAGAGATGGGGTCCAACTCTGACTCTCTGAACACAGTTGGAGAGGAAGTCTTTGATCCAGTAGCAGGTGGAGGCGGGGAGTCCTACATTCATCAGTTTTTCTGTCTGTCTAGTGTTAAAGGCAGAGCTGAAGTTGACAAACAGCAGCCTGGCATAGTAACATATCTGCATAAAACTCCACAAAGGGTGCTCGGTAAATAAATATAAGTTCATTTTTAGTGTAAATCACAATAGGGGGAGAACTGACGTGTTTAGGGAGGTCTGCGCTCTCCGAGTGCTTTCGTAATTAACTGTTCTCACCTGAAGTCAGTTAAACTGTTAAAACAAGCAAATGTCTGCAGAAACCCTAACCATAGTAAAGGTCTCGTGTGAAAAGTCCAACGTGTTGCTGCTGTTACTGTCAATAAAACATCTCACCTATACTTATAAGACTCATCTCTGCAGAAACGATCTAGAACGAGTGGTCTATATATCATATCTCTAACTGCACCGTCTCCAGCTGAACGCTGCTGCTCGTCTGCTGACTGGTTCCAAAAGGAGAAACAACACCTCACATCAGATTCTCCGCAGGAACTTTTAAATCTGTTCTCAAACCACTTCTTCTCTTTGGCTTCTAAAAAGGTTTAATCTGTTTGTTCTTACTAGTGAGGAGTTTTACCTATTTTTTAGAGCTTTTTATTCTGTTTGTATCCTGTCTTATTGTTTGTTATCTTAGTATGGTACAGCACTTTGGTCAACCTCAGTTGTTTTTAAATGTGCCTTATAAATACGTAAGACATGAGTTGACTTGATACTGGAGCAGGTCTTGTGGTAGGAATACAACTAGTCCAATGGAAGGTGTTAATGGTGGGATTAATATGATCCTCAAATAAGCAATCATCAACATGAAATTGTTCCTGGTTTCTAATCCTGTTTGTGGTGTTCTTGAACAGGATCTCTAGGTGTAGCCATGATGAGGAGGGGCCCGTTTTAGGAACCTCTGGATCTCATATCTGCTTTTTGTGGGTGATGTGGTTCTGTTGGTTTCTTCTGGTTATGACCTTCAGTAAGCACTCAGGCGGTTAGCATAAGTATGAAGCAGCAGGATGAGAGTCACCCCCTTAAAATCTGAGGCCATGGCTCTCAGCCACAAACAGGTGGAACCTTCACGTTGGCGGTGAGTCTTTCCCTCATGTGGAGGAGTTTAAACATCTGGGCATCTTGTTCATGAGTGATGTAGGATAAACCTTCCTATAAAATATTGACCTTTTTGAATATATTATTCCAGATCCGAGAAATAATGTTTATAAAGAAAAAGGCGACGTGATAATGTCTGTAACAATTAAATAATCGAAATTGATTCTTTTGTTGCTCTCAAAATCCCATTTCACAAGAAATACGCTTTTAAAATAACAGAACGAATAAAATGTTAATTCAAAGTGCCGCTCGGTGGGATGACGAAGGCAAAAATTATCACGTGACTGGGGTTCTAACAACATGGCTGATGAGGACCTACCGTCTGAATTCGACGTCGTCATTTTGGGCACAGGTACACTATCGCCTGTATTTTGTGATTTGTTTAAGTGTAGTTCGTATGTTTGACCCAGCTTGGTGCAAAACGTCCGGGATTCAGGGTTTAAACTGGTCTGAACCAAAAGCTAGAGACTAGAGCTAGAGGCTAAACATCAAGGTATTTTCAATGATAATGGATAACAGCTAATTGTAGCTACTGGAAACCCTCCGAGATGTGACGTGGTGCTATAAACTGGGTCATCTGCCGTTAGCATCCGAGCTAACAGGCGTGTAGAACCTCAGGGTCCGCTCCTTCAAGGTCAGCCGGACGATGAACCGGGCTGAAGGGAGGCGGCGGGAAGGTCCGTACCGACCTGCGCCTCCAGCAGGGGCGCAATCAAGGGCGGGGCCAGGGGGCGTGGCCACCCTAATAGATTTCTTGGTCCTCCACTACAACATATGTATAAATCAGAGTTTTTCCTGGTGGTACCATCCTGACCATGCGCCACCACATGCATACTCTGTGCATTCAACTGCCTCACACGCAAAATATTTTTTAGTTAAGTTCTAATTAGGGATGCATCGATACTGATATCAGCCCCGATACCGTCTAATGTACATGTACCAGTTAAAGTTAACAGATACTATGTACCAATACTTATAATAAGATAAATCTGCAATAAAGTCATTAAAAATGGTTAATTTTTCTCTTTAAATTTTAGTTTTATGGTCATTTCATATTTTACATGTTAATTTGTCTTAGTTATGTTTAGTTAGTAAAGTCTGGTGCCTTTAGTCTCTTAAAGAAAGGTATAAGGTGGAAGTTGATTAATTCACCAATAGAATAATAAATTGAATCAGCCAGTACTTGTAAAAACCTGGATCTGGAAAAATTACCAAAAAATAACGTCTCTACCTGAGAACTACATTCAGACCTGATATAATGTTCACATCTTGTCACAACCATGAATTAATACCTTTTAACTGCTTAATTAGTCTGCACTGTTTCACCTGGAATCCTGACTCCTCCTCCTCGCGAGGTCACTTTATAAAGTAGCGGTTGATTTTCCCAGCCGTAAAAAAAAGAATAAAAATGACATGCTTGGATACAAAAAAGAACTGTTTGACGAGCTGGGGGGGAAATCAGGACGGCGATAGCACCAATTAGCGGGAAAAGCTATTTTCGATCTTAGACCTTTCTGGTGCATCGCTGCTGACACAGCCCTCCCGTAGTGGCACAACGCTGCAACTGCAGTTAAAATAACATCCATATAGCTGGGGGCAGAGTGAAATCAGGCTGAGGCGGCACAAAATTAGCTGGAGGCGGCCGCCACGCAAATTTGAATGCAGGAAAAACCCTGTAATTTACATCTTATATTAGACAGCTGAACGCAAAGATCTTTTGCATGGTAGTGACTTATCTTGAATTAGTTTTAGTCTTAAAGAGTCTGACCCTCTACTCAGGTAGACCCCGGTCACTGGTCACCTTGCTGACAGTCAGGACAGCGCCTGCAGTTAGCATCTCAGTTCACTTTGGGACCACATGTTTGTTAACAGGTAATTTGGTGAAATAAAAAGCCCTTTAAATAAAAAGGCGGGAACTGTTTGTATTCAGTAAACTGTTGTGGCTTTTTTGAGCGCAGTGTTTTGCTGCTTTTCTTTCTGCATATGGCCACAGACATTAACATCAGGCAGATCACCTGTTTGTCAGTTTACTGCTGGAAAATGTTCACTGCTGGTCTCTTAGTGGTGAAACTACTTGACTGATGTGTTTGTAAAGTACATCGTGTCGTCAGTCAGACCGCAGTGTGAGACGCTGCACGAGGGTGGAGTCAGTGTGAACTGATCAATATCTGCCAAAAATTGTACAAATCAAATTTTTTCCATAAAAACCGTGTTCCAAAGTCTTAGACTCATCTACAATATAGCAGCATCATAAAATTCACAGAATTCAGTTATAGCTTTTAGTCATAGCTTTCGGTGCCAACCCAAAACTTTCACCCCCCCCCCCCCATGAAAAAATTCTGGAGGCGCGACTGGTCTCCAGCAAGACCGACCTGCGTCTCCTGTAGTGGTCTGTGTTGGACCTAAAGAAGACCGACCTGTGGATTCAATTCCGTGTGCTGGATTTGGTTTTGTGTGCTGGATTTGGATCCATGATCCAGTTCCACGATCCCGATGCATTTCCACGTGCTGGATTCAGTTCCATGTGCCGGATTTACTTGCTGGATCCACTGGTGGAAGTAGTGGGATTTGAACCAGTGACCAGTGGCCTTTGGCTGAGCTACTTCCACCATGAAGTACTTCTGGTTAAAGGTCTGATGAGTCCAAATGGACTGGTTTCCCTGGAGTCTGGTTGTGTGTCCTCTTTTACTGACTTCCCTTCTCTGCTTATTATTGATTATAGATTACTGAGTGTATATATGTTTGTGTTGGTTTTCTGTTGCAGTAATTGATTATTGGTTACTGATTGTGTCTTTAGGTCTTGCTGAGTCTGTGATAGCAGCTGCCTGTTCCAGAGTCGGACAGAGAGTTCTTCACCTGGACAGGTGAACACTTCAATCAGTGGCTGTAACATTTGTGTGAGGATATTTAAGGTCAAGATGTTTGTTGATTTGTGCTTTTCAGTCTGTTGTTTAATTTTTCATATTGGTTATTAATTAGTTGTTTTATTGATCAGTGATTCATCACACAGTGCAGTGACATTAACATCACCTCCAATCAGCTATTAATAGTAAGAGGCAACACAAGGACGTCTTCACACCTGCAGTTCCTCTGGTCTGAATCAGTTAAGGAGTTTGCATTATCTTCCTGTGGACTGGGTTCCTTTTACATGCAGAAACCTGCAAGCAAACCAAAATGAGTCTCCGTGGTCGGATGTGTCGGAGAACCAACAGTAAATACAAGAAAAGGTTCTGTGTTCTGAGCTGGTAGACACCCGTTAAGGTGGAAACTGAGACTAAATGCTACAGGCGTGAAAACAACTTTAAACACAGAAATATTAAACATATTAAAGAAAATTAAACTGGAGCTCTGAGATCAGTTAAAAACTTAAAAATAATTTATTGTTGTTAATTCCCCAAGGGAAATTAAATGTTGTAGCTCAGTTCTTCTTAAAGAGGTCCTTCCATTAAAAACAGTTGTTCTGAGGTTTCTGTTGAATATTTTAGCTCCACAGGTGTTCTTACCTTCATAGTGGGTGAAAACAGGTCAACAACTTCTCTTTCAGTTTTAATCTCTCAAACTACGCAGGTGGTGATAAAACCCGAGTTCTAACGGCCTGTATCTGTTTCATCACAACTCCTTTGTTCGTTAGTATTCATCAGCTCCTGCAGTTGGACAGGAAGGATCTCCTGTAGATGGTTCTAGCTGTGGACAGGAAGGATCTCCTGTAGATGGTTCTAGCTGTGGACAGGAAGGATCTCCTGTAGATGGTTCTAGCTGTGGACGGGAAGGATCTCCTGTAGAGGGTTCTAGCTGTGGACGGGAAGGATCTCCTGTAGAGGGTTCTAGCTGTGGACGGGAAGGATCTCCTGTAGAGGGTTCTAGATGTGGACGGGAAGGATCTCCTGTAGAGGGTTCTAGATGTAGACAGGAAGGATCTCCTGTAGATGGTTCTAGTTGTGGACGGGAAGGATCTCCTGTAGAGGGTTCTAGCTGTAGACGGGAAGGATCTCCTGTAGAGGGTTCTAGCTGTGGACAGGAAGGATCTCCTGTAGATGGTTCTAGCTGTGGACGGGAAGGATCTCCTGTAGAGGGTTCTAGCTGTGGACGGGAAGGATCTCCTGTAGAGGGTTCTAGATGTAGACAGGAAGGATCTCCTGTAGATGGTTCTAGCTGTGGACGGGAAGGATCTCCTGTAGAGGGTTCTAGCTGTGGACGGGAAGGATCTCCTGTAGATGGTTCTAGTTGTGGACGGGAAGGATCTCCTGTAGATGGTTCTAGCTGTGGACAGGAAGGATCTCCTGTAGATGGTTCTAGATGTGGACAGGAAGGATCTCCTGTAGTGGGTTCTAGCTGTGGACAGGAAGGATCTCCTGTAGATGGTTCTAGATGTGGACAGGAAGGTTCTCCTGAAGAGGGTTCTAGCTGTGGACAGGAAGGTTCTCCTGAAGAGGGTTCTAGCTGTGGACAGGAAGGATCTCCTGCAGATGGCAGGACTCTGACCGGTACTGAAAGTGTACAGAATGAAAAGTAATGGTGAGAGTACAGTCCCCTGTGGTGCTCCTATGCTGCTGATCACCTGGTCAGACGTACAACTCTTAAGTCTTACAAACTGTGGTCTGTGTGTCAGGTAGTCCTTAATCTAGGTGATTGTGGAGGTATCCACCTGTGTCTTCTGGAGGTTTTTACACTGTAAAACAGGATGAATTGTGTTAAATACACTGGAGGAATCAAAGAACATGATCCTTACAGTGCTTTCTTTGTCCAGATGACAGTTAACATACCAATTTATTTGTAAAGCGCTTATAAAACATGCCATTAAACCAACCAAAGCACTGAAGATAAAAACATCAATAAAATGACTACAACTATAACAAACATTAAAAAACAAGGAGCTAAAACAGACAAGCAAACAAGGCAATAACAATTGATACAAACATACAATTATAAAGATGAGCATCACAAATAAAGAGGATATAAACAAAATAAAACCAAATGAAGGAATCAAGATTATGAGTCGAAAGTCAGATAAAAATAATAAGTTTTTAGTTGTGATTTAAACACAACCAGAGAAGACGCCTGTCTAACTGGGAGAGGGAGGGAGTTCCAGTCCTCTCCCCTCTGGAGTCTTAGGGACAGTGAGAAGAAGCTGATCTGCTGATTAGGGCCCGACCGATATGGATTTTTTGATACCGATATAAAGACTTTAGAGCAGGCCGATAGCCGATATATCCATCCACCAGAAAACATTTCAAAAACATTACTGAAAGCTAAAACACTGCATTCTAATCTCATTCTTAAACTCATGTCTACCTGTTAGACACCATGAACTATCTGAATTATTCACTGATTCCAAAAAATGTAAATAATAGACAAGTTTATCTATTTTATGAACATTTATTTAACACACACATACTATAACATCAGAACATGTAAAAAATGGTAGAACAATAGATCACAATAACCTAAAAAAAGCTTACAATAAAATAAATATTTTCCAATAGTAAAATAGTTGTTTCTTTAATAAGTCCAACAGGGGCAAATCCTAATGCAGAAAGCACTGCAGTAAACAATAATAATGTATTATATTAAACTTTTACAACGGAGCCTGTAAATAACAGTAGAACACCTCACAAATTATCACAAAAACTTAAAATAAAGTAAATATTTTTTTTGTTTAATAACAAAGACTTGGTATAAAAACTGGTAAAGAAAATCAATTATTTGCACTCATATTGAAACTTGTGTTTAAAGGAGATGCAGGAACACATGACAAAAATAAATCAATAAAAAATATCGGAAAATATCGGCAATTCTTTACTGACAGCTGATATCACCCTGGACCCCCATATCGGCCGATGATATCGCCCAACCGATATATCGGTCGGGCCCTACTGCTGTCCTAAGAGCACGAGGAGGATGATAAAGATGGAGGAATTCAGCCAGATGGGGAGGAGCCAGAACATTCAATGACTAGAATGTAAAAAGTAATATTTTGAAATTGATCCTAAACTGTATGAGCAACCGGTGGAGTGATTTAAGGACGGGAGTGATGTCCTGTCTTCTGTCTGATCCAGTGAGAAACCTTGCTGCTGCATTTTGGACAAGCTGAAGTCTAGACAGAGCAGCTTTGTTTACACCATAAAGACGAGTTGGAATAGTTCAGCCGGGATGTAATAAAAGCATGAATCACTGATTCTAGAAGACCAACACTTAGTATGGATTACAGTTTGGAAATCTGTCTAAAATGGTAAAAGCAGGATTTAACTATGTTATTGACCTGAGCGTCCATCTTCAGAACTGAGTCCATTTTTACTCCTAGATTGGAGACAACTGAGGAGACATGAGAGGAAAGAGGGCGGAGGTCTACTGATTGGGTTGTTCTGGTGTTAGCGCTATTTTAGTTGATTGGTTATTATTAACAATATCAAAAAATGCATTAGTAAGAACATGTCGGGCTTTTACTTTGAAAGGTCTGCACTGAGGATTGTGTGATAGTTTCCCATTTGTGTTTTCAGGAGGAGTTATTACGCTGCCAACTGGACCAGTTTCACCTTTAATGGTCTGCTCACCTGGATTGAAGAACAGAATGTGAGCTTATTGAGGACTGAGTTTCAGGTTATGGATTAGAGAGATGTTTACACTTTATTACAGTTGTGTGTGTTCGTGCGCGTGTGTGTGTTTTTGTGTAGGAAGCATCTCAGCCAGAGAAGGTCAGGAATTGGTCAAGCCTTTTGGAGGAAGGGGAGGAGCTAATAGACTTGTCAAATCCTTGCCCTGCCTCCATCACTAACCTGCAGGTGTTCTGCTACACCAGGTAATCTCTGCCATGCAAGTTTGTCTGCAGTAACCTTCATGAGAATGTTTACCTGTTCTCTGGATACCAGGTGTTGTGATGTTTAACTATTCGTGCTGACATTTACCTGGATGCTTCATTGATTAATGACAGTGTAAAAAATATATGTTAATGGAATGAATGAGTTGTGACTGTAGCTATAGCCAGGTTCATTCTTGATTGATTTTTCATTATTACATTTCTTTTTCAAGTGAGAATAATGTGGAAGAGGAAGCACAGAGTGCTGATGCTCTAGACACCAAAGAAGAAGAGAAAACAGCTGATGAAGAAGCTGTTAAAGAATCATCAGAAACAGAATCTGCAGGTTTGACATGGATAATTATTATTTCCTAATTTAATTTCTAAATTCAATAAACATGTTCTGTCGCTGAAATTAGAAATAATTAGCTTAATTGATGAGTATGATGCATGTTACAGAATCCAAGGAGGAAGAAGTTCCAGTTGTAGCGGAAAAGGAGCTGGTAAGAAAGAGTGTAGTTACAGCATGATGCTTTCATCAGGTCTGATCGTTAAGTGATAACTGTTTTCATCCAATCGTAGGTTGTCAGGAGTCAAGGAGAGGAGCCAGAGGCAGACCAGCCACACCCCCTTGCTGCCTTTCACTTATCAGGGCAAGCCAGGAGGAAGTTCAGCTATACTGAGCTGGTAAAGGAAGGACGCAGGTTCAATATCGACCTGGTCTCCAAGGTAACAACAGTTGTCTTAGAACATCACAGCTACATTACGATAACATCACAACAAGAACACAACATAGTAACAAAATCACTGTCTGGCTTTCAAACAATACGAGCAGACAGATTTGAAGAGGAGTGGCAAAAGAAAAGGATGTGGGATCGCTGTCTTTTTAACAAAAGATGGTGTCATCCTGGACATGCTGTTGTGCAATATCGCCTCTGCAATCGAAATATTGAACTCTTGGCTGTTGGTTTTCATCCATATTACCTACCAAGGGAGTTCTCCAGTGTTATTTTAGTAGCAGTTTACATTCCACCATCAGCTAATGCAACTCTGCATGTGACACCATTGGATCAACTCTTGCTAAGCTACAAACACAGCACCCAAATGCATTTGTAGCAATATCTGGAGACATTAATCATGCCTCTCTCTCCTCTACACTGCCAACATTTCAACAGTTTGTCAGCTGCTCCACCAGAGAAAGCAAAACACTGGACTTGTTCTATGCAAATATCAGGGATGTATACAGGTCCTTTGCACGACCTGCTCATGGCAAGGCAGACCATAATCTTGTTTTTCTCTGCTCAGTATACAAACCCATTGTCCAGAGGCAACCTGTGATCAAAAGAACTTTCAGGAGGTGGTCACAGGAATCTTAAACTCTTCCAGGATGTTTTGAGACTACAGACTGGGATGTACTCTGTGAGCAACATGGAGAGGACATCAATGCTATGACTGAGTGTGTGACTGATTATATAAACTTCTGTGTGGACAACATCATTCCCACCAGAACAGTGAAGTGCTTCCCCAATAACAAACCCTGGATCACCAGAGACCTGAAAGAACTGCTGAACAAGAACAAAAGCTTTCAGGGAGGGAGACAGGGATGCATTGAAATGTGCACAAAAAGAACTTAAAATCAAGATCAGAAGCAACAAGGAGGTGTACAGGAAATAAACTGGAGAATGAGCTCCAGCAAAACAATATAATAGATGTGTGGTTAGGCATGAAGAAGATCACAGGCTTTAAACAGAAGGAGGATCAGTTAGATGGAAGTCTGGATAGAGTCAATGTACTGAACATGTTCTTCAACAGGTTTAGTTTATAGACAAGCCCAACATCTTCCTCTCCTGCTGCAAGCCAAACAGACCTCCTATCATCCCTTCATCCACAGCTTCTCTGTCAAACCAACTGTCCCACCGTCTACCTCAGTCGTGGATCCTGTTTCTGGTGCTTTTCCATCATCTTCAATATCAAAAGAAGCTGCTGTCCCCATTGTCTCCATCTAGCAGTCAGGTAAAAAAGCAGCTGGAGAGACTGAACAGGAACAAGGCAGCTTAGCCCCAGAGCCCTAAAGGGTTGTGCAGATCAGCTATGTGGAATTCTGCAGCGTATCTTCAACCTCAGCCTCACCCAGGAGAAGGTACCAGTTCTATAGAAAACATCCTGCCTTGTTCCAGAACCAAAAACATCTCATCCATTGGCTCCTAGTGATTACAGGCCTGTTGCTCTAACATTCCATATCATGAAAGTCTTGGAGAGACTCATGTTGGTCCACCTAAATAGGCAAACAAGCACCTTTCAAGACCCACTGTAATTTGGTGGACCACTGGTGGACCACTCTGTGTCCTGGTGTGGGAACAATCATCTCATCTTGAATGCCAACAAGACAAAGAAGATGATTGTGGATTTTAGGAAAAGCAGCAACATACCAAAACCCATTTCCATCATGGGAGAAGAAGTGGAGGTGGTGGAGGAGTATAAATACCTGGTGTTCACCTGGACAACAGACTGAACTGGAGACACAACTGTGATGCTGTTTTTAGGAAGAGACAGAGCTGACTGGACTTCCTCAGGAAGTTTAGATCCTTCAATGTTTGCAGCAAGATGTTGAAGATCTTTTATAAGTCTGTTGTAGAGAAGGTGATTACATCTGCAGTCACCTGTTGGGGGCGGAGCATCAGAGCAAGTGACATGAAGAGGTTGAACAGATTGATAAGGAGGGCTGGTTCTGTTCTGGGGACTGATCTGGAGTCTCTTGAGTTGATTGTCCAAAGGAGGATGAAGAACATGATGGAGAACCCTCATCATCCTCTTCAGAACACAGTAACTCAACAACAGAGTGTCTTCAGTCAAAGACTTCTTCAGATCCGCTGCAGCACAGACGCTACAGGAGATCCTTCCTGTCCACAACTAGAACCCTCTACAGGAGATCCTTCTTGCTCACAGCTAGAACCCTCTACAGGAGATCCTTCCTGTCTACAGCTAGAACCCTCTACAGGAGATCCTTCCTGTCCACAGCTAGAACCCTCTACAGGAGATCCTTCCTGTCCACAGCTAGAACCCTCTACAGGAGATCCTTCTTGCTCACGGCTAGAACCTTCTACAATGGAAGAAGAACTGAGCTACAACAACATTTAATTTCCCTTCTGGGTTTAATAAAGTATTTTTGATTTGATTTGAACATCATATAAACACCACAACAAGAACACATCAACATCACAACAAGAACACAACAACATCACAACAAGAACACATCAACATCACAACAAGAACACAACAACATCATAACAAGAACACAACAACATCATAACAAGAACACAACAACATCATAACAAGAAAACATCAACATCATAACAAGAACACATCAACATCATAACAAGAACACAACAACATCATAACAAGAACACAACAACATCATAACAAGAACACAACAACATCACAACAAGAACACAACAACATCATAACAAGAACACATCAACATCATAACAAGAACACAACAACATCATAACAAGAACACAACAACATCATAACAAGAACACATTAACATCATAACAAGAACACAACATCACAACAAGAACACAACAACATCATAACAAGAACACAACAACATCATAACAAGAACACAACAACATCATAACAAGAACACATCAACATCATAACAAGAACACAACAACATCATAACAAGAACACAACAACATCATAACAAGAACACATCAACATCACAACAAGAACACATCAACATCACAACAAGAACACAACAACATCACAACAAGAACACATCAACATCATAACAAGAACACAACAACATCATAACAAGAACACAACAACATCATAACAAGAACACAACAACATCATAACAAGAACACAACAACATCATAACAAGAACACAACAACATCATAACAAGAACACAACAACATCATAACAAGAACACAACAACATCATAACANAGACCTGAAAGAACTGCTGAACAAGAACAAAAGCTTTCAGGGAGGGAGACAGGGATGCATTGAAATGTGCACAAAAAGAACTTAAAATCAAGATCAGAAGCAACAAGGAGGTGTACAGGAAATAAACTGGAGAATGAGCTCCAGCAAAACAATATAATAGATGTGTGGTTAGGCATGAAGAAGATCACAGGCTTTAAACAGAAGGAGGATCAGTTAGATGGAAGTCTGGATAGAGTCAATGTACTGAACATGTTCTTCAACAGGTTTAGTTTATAAACAAGCCCAACATCTTCCTCTCCTGCTGCAAGCCAAACAGACTTCCTATCATCCCTTCATCCACAGCTTCTCTGTCAAACCAACTGTCCCACCGTCTACCTCAGTCGTGGATCCTGTTTCTGGTGCTTTTCCATCATCTTCAATATCAAAAGAAGCTGCTGTCCCCATTGTCTCCATCTAGCAGTCAGGTAAAAAAGCAGCTGGAGAGACTGAACAGGAACAAGGCAGCTTAGCCCCAGAGCCCTAAAGGGTTGTGCAGATCAGCTATGTGGAATTCTGCAGCGTATCTTCAACCTCAGCCTCACCCAGGAGAAGGTACCAGTTCTATAGAAAACATCCTGCCTTGTTCCAGAACCAAAAACATCTCATCCATTGGCTCCTAGTGATTACAGGCCTGTTGCTCTAACATTCCATATCATGAAAGTCTTGGAGAGACTCATGTTGGTCCACCTAAATAGGCAAACAAGCACCTTTCAAGACCCACTGTAATTTGCCTATCACCGTGGGGTTGGAGTGGAAGACGCCATCATACACCTGCTTCAGCAAACCCACTGTCATCTGGACAAAGCAGGCAGCACTGTGAGGATCATGTCTTTTTTATTTCTCCAGTGCCTTTAACACAATTCAGCCTGTGCTGTTGTGTCAAAAACTCCAGAAGACACAGGTGGAGGTCTCCACAATCACCTGGATTAAGGACTACCTCACAAACAGACCACAGTATGTGAAACTGAAGAGTTGTACATCTGACCAGGTGATCAGCAGCATAGGAGCACCACAGGGGACTGTACTCTCACCATTTCTTTTCACACTGTACACCTCAGACTTTCAGTACAGGTCAGAGTCCTGTCATCTACAAAAATACTCAGATGACTCTGCAGTTGTTGGTTGGATCAGAGATGGACAAGAGACTGAGTCCAGAGAACTGGTGGACCGCTCTGTGTCCTGGTGTGGGAACAATCATCTCATCTTGAATGCCAACAAGACAAAGAAGATGATTGTGGATTTTAGGAAAAGCAGCAACATACCAAAACCCATTTCCATCATGGGAGAAGAAGTGGAGGTGGTGGAGGAGTATAAATACCTGGTGTTCACCTGGACAACAGACTGAACTGGAGACACGACTGTGATGCTGTTTTTAGGAAGAGACAGAGCAGACTGGACTTCCTCAGGAAGTTTAGATCCTTCAATGTTTGCAGCAAGATGTTGAAGATCTTTTATAAGTCTGTTGTGGAGAATGTGATTACATCTGCAGTCACCTGTTGGGGGCGGAGCATCAGAGCAAGTGACATGAAGAGGTTGAACAGATTGATAAGGAGGGCTGGTTCTGTTCTGGGGACTGATCTGGAGTCTCTTGAGTTGATTGTCCAAAGGAGGATGAAGAACATGATGGAGAACCCTCATCATCCTCTTCAGAACACAGTAACTCAACAACAGAGTGTCTTCAGTCAAAGACTTCTTCAGATCCGCTGCAGCACAGACGCTACAGGAGATCCTTCCTGTCCACAACTAGAACCCTCTACAGGAGATCCTTCTTGCTCACAGCTAGAACCCTCTACAGGAGATCCTTCCTGTCCACAGCTAGAACCCTCTACAGGAGATCCTTCCTGTCTACAGCTAGAACCCTCTACAGGAGATCCTTCCTGTCCACAACTAGAACCCTCTACAGGAGATCCTTCCCGTCCACAGCTAGTACCCTCTACAGAAGAACCTTCCTGTCTACAGCTAGAACCCTCTACAGAAGAACCTTCCTGTCTACAGCTAGAACCCTCTACAGGAGATCTTTCCCGTACTCAGCTAGAACCCTCTAAAGGAGCCGTCCATAGCTAGAACCCTCTCCAGGAGATCCTTCCTGTCCACAACTAGAACCCTCTACAGGAGATCCTTCCTGTCCACAACTAGAACCCTCTACAGGAGATCCTTCCTGTCCACAACTAGAACCCTCTACAGGAGATCCTTCCTGTCCACAACTAGAACCCTCTACAATGGAAGAAGAACTGAGCTACAACAACATTTAATTTCCCTTCTGGGATTAATAAAGTATTTTTGATTTGTGTCATGATTTGTGCTAAGGTTTACTGTGATCAGGACCCAAATGCAAGGAGAGAGCCAGGAGCTAACAAAAACAAACTTTTATTAATAACAAAACAAAGAAGCTGATGAGGCAGCAAAACAAACTTATAGGAGGTGAGAGCAGAGGTGAGGCATATAATCCAAACGGGAGAGACGAGGGAGAGAAAGAACCATACATGACGAGCACCGGACAAAGAATAAAACTAAAAGGGCAACTTTTATACAAACTGAACACAAAGGGGCTAATGAGACATAACAGGACACAGCTGAGGAGGAGGAGAACAAGCTGGTGAAAGACACAAGGGAAACAGGGAGCACAGATGGTGTTAAAATAAAAGCAGAACAGTAAGGGCTGGAAAGGAGGACATAGAGAAGCAAAAAGGAGGAACAAATAACCCCAAAAATAATTCCATAACTAAACCCAAAGGAGAAAGAAGAAAAAACACAAAGTTGAACTAAAAACCCTGAGACCCAACAATTTGATAGACAATCTCTGTTGTTTTTCTAATTTAAAGTGCAACTTCCCCCCAAATCAACTTGTTTTTGCTGATAAACTCTATAAATGAGTGTTTAATAGTCCTGTCTACATTTCTGGGTCTTGCTTTTAGTATTTTTGCACTTTTTTATAAAACTATTCATTTTATACCAAAAACCGTTAGTGGAGCGCCCTCTTCAGGTTTAAAACGTGACACTGCACTTGGATCAGGCATTGCTATTGGCTGAAACCTTATTTTCTTTAATCGCGACGTCATGATTCTGCTGCTGCTGAATATAAAAAGTAGCGTCTCGGCCACACCTCCACTCAGTGAGTGAGTTTGAACAGGAAGTGTAAATGTCCATTATCAGAGTTCATTTTAGTGTTTGTGATTGTGTGAAAACATGTTTTTAACACATTACTGAAGGGTTTTCTCTTCATGCTGAGATACTTTGCTTTATACCTTGGACACCTCTCTGAAATATGCTTTTATTGCAGACAATAATGTGCAGCAGTCGCGCTCGCAGCCTGATGAGGCTGAGGCACAGATTTTACAGGAGCTAATCAAAATTTAGCTTTTGCTTTGATCAACAACAATATACTACGAAGGGACAGGTCCCATTCTAAGACTACTACGAAGGGACAGGTCCCATTCTAAGACTACTACGAAGGGACAGGTCCCATTCTAAGATGCTGAAGCCGCTGCAGTACGAACCATCGGCTTGAAACGGTAGTACGGTCGCGCACGTGCAGCTGCACCTGTTTGCAGAGTCACACGATGTAACTGGAGCTAATAGCGTTAGCTAACAGTGTACCAGTAGAGAAGAGCCTCATTCTATGCCGCCAATCCGCTGCAGGGCGAACTATCGGCTCGAAACGATACGGATCAGAGCTGATCGTCTCATCCAAATATTCCTCCATTTCACTTGTCCCTCTCTGGCACGTGTGTCAGTCAGAATGACATGTCAATCACAGCACAGAATGCCACGCCCCCTTAGTCCGCCAGTCACTCCCATTCATCATGCTATTTTTTAAATCTCAGACTAGCTACGTTTACATGCGCCAAATTTCCCCGATCTGATTAAAATCTTGGTCGATCTGAATTCCCAAATCCCTGTTTACATGGACACTAACTGAAATGATCTGATCATGCCATGAGTACACATGCACCAAGCACTCAATCAGGTTAAATGAGTTGAGCATGCGCACAGCGAGTTGTCTTTCCGGGGGAAGAAAAAAAAGTAAACAAACTCCGTCCTTTCTGCNAACAAGAACACATCAACATCACAACAAGAACACATCAACATCACAACAAGAACACAACAACATCACAACAAGAACACATCAACATCACAACAAGAACACAACAACATCATAACAAGAACACAACAACATCATAACAAGAACACATCAACATCACAACAAGAACACATCAACATCACAACAAGAACACAACAACATCACAACAAGAACACAACAACATCATAACAAGAACACAACAACATCATAACAAGAACACAACAACATCATAACAAGAACACATCAACATCATAACAAGAACACAACAACATCATAACAAGAACACAACAACATCATAACAAGAACACAACAACATCATAACAAGAACACAACAACATCATAACAAGAACACATCAACATCACAACAAGAACACATCAACATCACAACAAGAACACAACAACATCATAACAAGAACACAACAACATCATAACAAGAACACAACAACATCACAACAAGAACACATCAACATCACAACAAGAACACAACAACATCATAACAAGAACACATCAACATCATAACAACAACACAACATCATAACAAGAACACAACAACATCATAACAACAACACAACAACATCATAACAAGAACACAACAACATCATAACAAGAACACATCAACATCACAACAAGAACACATCAACATCACAACAAGAACACAACAACATCATAACAAGAACACATCAACATCATAACAAGAACACAACATCATAACAAGAACACAACAACATCATAACAAGAACACAACAACATCATAACAAGAACACATCAACATCATAACAAGAACACAACATCATAACAAGAACACAACAACATCATAACAAGAACACAACAACATCATAACAAGAACACAACAACATCATAACAAGAACACATCAACATCCTAACAAGAACACATCAACATCACAACAAGAACACAACAACATCATAACAAGAACACATCAACATCATAACAAGAACACAACGAACACAACAACATCATAACAAGAACACATCAACATCATAACAAGAACACAACGAACACAACAACATCATAACAACAACACATCAACATCATAACAACAACACATCAACATCATAACAAGAACACAACAACATCATAACAAGAACACATCAACATCATAACAAGAACACAACAACATCATAACAAGAACACAACAACATCATAACAAGAACACAACAACATCATAACAAGAACAAGAACACATCAACATCCTAACAAGAACACATCAACATCATAACAAGAACACAACAACATCACAACAAGAACACATCAACATCATAACAAGAACACAACAACATCATAACAAGAACACATCAACATCATAACAAGAACACAACAACATCATAACAAGAACACAACAACATCACAACAAGAACACATCAACATCACAACAAGAACACATCAACATCACAACAAGAACACAACAACATCACAACAAGAACACAACAACATCACAACAAGAACACAACAACATCACAACAAGAACACAACAACATCATAACAAGAACACAACGAACACAACAACATCATAACAAGAACACAACAACATCATAACAAGAACACATCAACATCATAACAAGAACACAACATCATAACAAGAACACAACAACATCATAACAAGAACACAACAACATCATAACAAGAACACATCAACATCATAACAAGAACACAACAACATCATAACAAGAACACAACAACATCATAACAAGAACACATCAACATCACATCAACATCACAACAAGAACACATCAACATCATAACAAGAACACAACAACATCATAACAAGAACACAACAACATCAAAACAAGAACACAACATCACAACAACATCATCATCATAACAAGAACACAACAACATCATAACAAGAACACAACAACATCATCACAAGAACACAACAACATCATAACAAGAACACAACAACATCATAACAAGAACACATCAACATCACATCAACATCACAACAAGAACACATCAACATCACAACAAGAACACAACAACATCACATCAACATCACAACAAGAACACAACAACATCACAACAAGAACACATCAACATCACAACAAGAACACAACAACATCACAACAAGAACACATCAACATCACAACAAGAACACAACAACATCAACATCATAACAAGAACACATCAACATCACATCAACATCACAACAAGAACACACATAACATCAACATCATAACAAGAACACATCAACATCATAACAAGAACACAACAACATCATAACAAGAACACAACAACATCATAACAAGAACACAACAACATCATAACAAGAACACATCAACATCATAACAAGAACACATCAACATCATAACAAGAACACAACGAACACAACAACATCATAACAACAACACATCAACATCATAACAACAACACATCAACATCATAACAACAACACATCAACATCATAACAAGAACACAACGAACACAACAACATCATAACAACAACACATCAACATCATAACAACAACACAACAACATCATAACAAGAACACATCAACATCACAACAAGAACACAACATCACAACAACATCATCATCATAACAAGAACACATCAACATCATAACAAGAACACATCAACATCACATCAACATCAGAACACAACGAACACAACAACATCATAACAACAACACATCAACATCACAACAAGAACACAACAACATCACATCAACATCATAACAAGAACACAACGAACACAACAACATCATAACAAGAACACAACAACATCATAACAAGAACACATCAACATCACATCAACATCACAACAAGAACACATCAACATCACAACAAGAACACAACAACATCAACATCATAACAAGAACACATCAACATCACATCAACATCACAACAAGAACACAACAACATCACATCAACATCACAGCAAGAACACATCAACATCACATCAACATCACAACAAGAACACATCAACATCACAACAAGAACACATCAACATCACAACAAGAACACAACAACATCACATCAACATCACAACAAGAACACATCAACATCACAACAAGAACACATCAACATAACAACAAGAACACATCAACATCACATCAACATCATAACAAGAACACATCAACATCACATCAACATCACAACAAGAACACATCAACATCACAACAAGAACACATCAACATCACAACAAGAACACAACAACATCACATCAACATCATAACAAGAACACATCAACATCACATCAACATCATAACAAGAACACAACAACATCATAACAAGAACACATCAACATCACAACAAGAACACATCAACATCACAACAATATCACAACAAGAACACATCAACATCACATCAATATCACAACAAGAACACATCAACATCACAACAAGAACACATCAACATCACATCAATATCACAACAAGAACACATCAACATCACAACAAGAACACATCAACATCACAACAAGAACACAACAACATCACATCAACATCACAACAAGAACACATCAACATCACAACAAGAACACAACAACATCACAACAATATTTTCATTAATAGTCAAACTTTTTCCTCAGCTGATGTTCTCTTGCGGCTCATTGGTTGATCTTCTCATCAAATCAAATGTCAGTCGCTATGCTGAGTTCAAGAACGTAACCAGGATACTCACCTATCGCCATGGCAGTGTGGAGCAGGTCTGTACAGCCATCTTGTTTACCTTCCTTTTTCCTTTTGGTCCTGCTGCAACTGTTTGTCTTTGATGTATGTGTATGTCACCTGTCTCCTTCTCACCCTTTCTGCCTCTCACTGTTCATAACTTACCTGTCTGTTTTTTACACGTACATCTTTCAGGTGCCCTGCAGCAGAGCTGATGTGTTTGCGAGTCGTCAACTATCGGTGGTTGAAAAGAGGAAGTTGATGCGTTTCCTGACTTCCTGTATGGAGGAGACAGAGGAGCAGCAAGGTGAGTCTCCTTACCTGTGTGGCTGTTGACATTGTCTAAAATCAACAGTTGATCTGTACACTGAAGGGTTACTGATTTGTTACCTCCACCGGTAGGTTGTTTTCACCAGCTTCTGTTAGCAAGGTAACTCAAGAAGTTCAGGATGGATTTTGATTCAATTTTCAGGAAAGCTCAGTAATGGTCCAAGGAAGAAGTGAATAGATTTTGGGGTTGATTTGGATCCGTGTCTGGATCTGGATCCAGGAATTCTTTTCATGATTCGTCATCATTGTGAGATAGAGCTGTTAGGCTACAACAAATGGTCCAGGTGTTCGGTAACAAAATACAGGTTCATTTTGGGTTTAAATCACAATATGGGGAGAACTGAGGTGTTTGGGGAAGGTCTGCGCTCTCCGAGTGCTTGTGTTGTCTATCAAGTTAACGACAGGTTCACTTCAGGATTTTTATCACCACAAAGCTGGTTTACTTCTTACCTGGATTTGTCACCATGGCAACCTGATGCTGGAACACTCAACTGCTCCGGAGCAGATGAGGGTTTCAGATTAGCATTCACACGTCTCAACACACCTCCAAGTGAAATGATAAAAAGAATCTGTGTATAACCCCAGAGTGACACTGACTCTCACTCATAGAAAAATGCACTTACAGGAAGTCGTTGTTTCTTCCAGTCTACAGTGGTCGACCATATTTGGAGTTCCTGCGTGACCAGAAACTTGGTGATAACCTGCAACACTTCCTGCTGCATTCCATCGCCATGGTTAGAGAAGACACTTCCACAGAGGAGGGGTTGGCTTCCACACGTCACTTCTTGCGCTGTCTGGGTCGCTATGGCAACACACCGTTCCTGTTTCCTGTTTATGGCCTTGGAGAGATTCCTCAGTGTTTCTGCAGGTGAGAACATGTCTGTGTCCCAAGTGGTATCACCTCAGGTTCTGCTGGTACCTTTACTGAGACCTTGGTGTACAGAGGTACTTCCACCTCCACCCTAAGCTCTCCACAGACAAATGACCTGTTGCCATGGAGACACTGCTGTCTCATCAGAGTAAGGTGTGAATATTAATGAGGGGGTATATATAGGCTCGCCTCATTTCAATATAAATTGACTCATGTACCAAATCCATGATGATGATGGTGATGATGAAGTCAATCTGTTCTTGGATTCAAAGCATTTTAATGTTAATGCTGCAGAACCTTCAAGGACCATCAGTGTGTATTAAGTTCCTGTCAGACACGTTGGTTCTGAATATAAAGTTCCACAATTCAAAGGTACAATTTGACACACTTTTTATTTTAAGTTTATTATTTTTAATTTATTTTCATATAACTTTGTCTCAGGGAAGTTAGAAGTAATATTATTTATATTTATTTAAAGTGTTAAGTTGGAAGTCATTTTAGTTTTTCTAATCGATGACTAAAATATTTCATAGCTGCAGTTCTAGTTTTTTCCTCTTCAGTCTGATTAGATAATGAATTGAAAAGCTTCAGTAGATCCCAGTGGATCTGTGGTCTCTTTGTAAATGTCAGTGGTTTTTATCAGGTAATAAACAGCTGCTGCAGGTGTGAAACCAGGTGTGGATCCACCTTGTGTTACTGTCTGAGTGTGACATCATGTTAAACTCATGTTCATCTGGACAGTGCTTTGTCTTTGTTTCAGGATGTGTGCTGTGTTTGGAGGGATCTACTGTCTCAGACATTCAGTCCACTGTCTCATTGTGGACAAAGACACCAACAGGTATGAGGCTGCTGATGCCAGATGATTGACACCTCCTCTCAGGACTCGGTCCTGGATTGGACTGTGACCTCATGTTGTTCCTGTTTAGGTGTAAGGCCGTGATTGACAGCCGAGGGCAGCGAATTAGCTGCAGACATTTTGTGGTGGAGGAGGAACACATTGGCACAGACAGGAAAAAGATGGCCACGCCCCCCAGGTCAGAAACAGGAAGTATTTGATTATGTCCAGAATCTGTTTCCTGTCAAGTTTTAACCCTCGACACGTTTCAGTAACAGTAAATGTTGTGTTTGTGTTCAGGTTTATAAGCAGAGCGGTTCTGATCACAGACTCCTCGGTTCTGTCTGGAGAATCGGATCAGCAGGTAAATCTACCTGGCAGGCAGCCTCAGGTTCATTCTGTTTGTTTACTGTTTTCTTTCATTCAAACATTACCAAAATAGGTTTTTATCATCTAAAGAACATCGCCAGACTCCGCCCCATTCTCTCTCGGGCCAATACGGAGATGCTGATGCTTTCATCACGCCCTGCTTTCTGGTCTTCCCAAAAACACTATCTCAAGTTTACAGCTTTTACAAAATTCAGCAGCACGTGTCCTGATGAAGACCAGGAAGCGGGAGCACATTACACCGGTTTTAGAATCACTGCACTGGCTCCCCGTATGTTTTAGGATCGATTTTAAGGTTCTTTTAATGATTTTAAGTGTCTTAATGGTCTTGGGCCTTCTTATCTTTCAGAAATGCTTTTACCATATGAACCCTCGCGGCCTCTGCGCTCCTCTGGCAGCCGTCTCCTTATCATCTCTAAAGTCAGGACACGGACTCACGGTGAGGCGTCCTTCCACTATTATGGCCCTCACCTCTGGAACAGGCTGCCGGAGGACCTCGGGGCCGCAGAGAACTCTCATGTTTTTAAGAGCAGGCTCAAGACCTACCTTTTTAACCAAGCTTTTAACTAATTATTATTTATTATTACGCTTTTTAACTGATTAGCATATTTTACCTATACCTTTATTAAACTGGACTCCAAACAGTCCGCCTCCTTATATTGTTTCCTTCTCTTTGAATTCTTGCTTGTATGTTCTCTCAATGTAAGTCGCTTTGGATAAAAGCGTCTGCTAAATGACAGTAGTAGTAGTAGTAGTAGTAGTAGTAGTAGTAGTAGTAGTAGTAGTACCTGATTTAATTTTTAGTTTAGCTTTTAACTGTTTATTTATTAATCTGCTTTGCATTTTTATCTTGATTGTATCTTATCATTGTTTTATACTTTATTATACAAACTTTACATTTTAACTTATTTTTTGCCAGTGTTTCCTCTCCGGGACCCTCTGCGTCGGGGGCGGTGGTCGTCTGTGGTTGCCTGGGTGCCCCCCAGGTAGTGCTTGGGTGGAGGTGGGGGTACCAGCCCTCCCTCCTCTGGGCGCACGGGGTCGGTGCCTTGGCTGCTGCTGCTGATCTGCTGCTACCGATGCAGACGGCTCCCATGATGTCATTTCCTGGCTCATCTGTGCTCAGCCCGCTGGTTTTGTAGCTTTTAAGTGTGTGTGTGTGTGTGTGTGTGTGGGTTTGTATTTCTGACCTCCTGGGGACCCGTTTCCTGACTTTTACTATCTTTCTGGGGTCCGAGGGTTCTTGTGGGGACCGAAGCCTGGTCCCCATGAGGGGGACTCCCCTTTTTAGGGTTAGGGGTTAGGTTTATAGGTATGGTGTGAATAGAGTTTTAGTTAGTCTTAGGGTTAGTTATAGATCAGTAATGGTTAAGGTTAGTAAAAGGGTTTGGGTTAGGTATAAATCTAGTTACTAAAATCAATGGAAGTCAATGGACGGTCCCCATAAGGATACCAAAACACACTTGTGTGTGTGTGTGTGTGTGTGTGTGTGTGTGTGTGTGTGTGTGTGTGTGTGGGTGTGTGTGTGTGGGTTTGTATTTCTGACCTCCTGGGGACCCGTTTCCTGACTTTTACTATCTTTCTGGGGTCCGAGGGTTCTTGTGGGGACCGAAGCCTGGTCCCCATGAGGGGGACTCCCCTTTTTAGGGTTAGGGGTTAGGTTTATAGGTATGGTGTGAATAGAGTTTTAGTTAGTCTTAGGGTTAGTTATAGATCAGTAATGGTTAAGGTTAGGAAAAGGGTTTGGGTTAGGTATAAATCTAGTTACTAAAATCAATGGAAGTCAATGGACGGTCCCCATAAGGATACCAAAACACACTTGTGTGTGTGTGTGTGTGTGTGTGTGTGTGTGTGTGTGTGTGTGTGTGTGTGGGTGTGTGTGTGTGGGTTTGTATTTCTGACCTCCTGGGGACCCGTTTCCTGACTTTTACTATCTTTCTGGGGTCCGAGGGTTCTTGTGGGGACCGAAGCCTGGTCCCCATGAGGGGGACTCCCCTTTTTAGGGTTAGGGGTTAGGTTTATAGGTATGGTGTGAATAGAGTTTTAGTTAGTCTTAGGGTTAGTTATAGATCAGTAATGGTTAAGGTTAGTAAAAGGGTTTGGGTTAGGTATAAATCTAGTTACTAAAATCAATGGAAGTCAATGGACGGTCCCCATAAGGATACCAAAACACACTTGAGTGTGTGTGTGTGTGTTTGAAAAGCGCTTTATAAATAAAGTTTTGTTGTTTTTTTTCCTCCTGCTCATTAAGCTGCAGTAAATCAATATCCTTTAATTTATCTACCTGCTTATTTTGAGTTCAGAATCGCAGGGAGCTGTGATTGGGCGAGAGGCGGGGCTACACCTGTGCAGGTAGCCAGTCTATCACAGGGTCACATTTAGAAACACACACACTGAGGGACAATGTCAAGCTGCAAATTAACTTTGAATATTTTTTTGGAAGCTGGAAAAAATCCACACGTGCACAAGGCGAACATGCAAACTCCATGCAGTGAAGGTCCCGCCTGGTTTTGAACCCAAGACCTTCTTGCTGTGAGGCAACATCTACACCACATTTCTATCTGAAAGTCTTCTTCAGTTCTGATCCTTGTTTAAAACATCCAGGTTTAAAATTTGTTGTGATCAACGTGTCGCTGAGATCTGGTTCTCCTGTGTTGTTCTCACTGGACTGGATACACAACGCTCAGTGGCGGCTCCTAGTGGTGGATGTTCAGGACAGCAGACCAGTTAGACCTTGTTCTGAGTCCCACAGTGACACAATCAGCTGATCAGTGTCACAATCAGCTGATCAGTGTGATCTCACAGCTGAGTACAGTCATGTAAAATGATCAGAAGTTTTTTGTTTTGTTATTAAATGAATGTGATATGACCGAGCAGGTGAAAACTGTTCAACAGGTAGATATCTGCAGGTAACCAGCTGTCTATGTGCCTCTACAGGTTTCCTTGGTAACGGTTCCTCCAACAGCACCAGGTTGTCCAGCGGTGAAGATGGTTGAGTTGTGTTCGTCCACCATGACTTGCATCCCAGGAACCTGTGAGTTCTACAGCATGAGTTCTGGTCTCTGTATGATCAACAAGTCTGAGTGAAGCTGCAGGAGGTCAGACAGATAAACAGGATCTGATCATGAAGATCTGTCCTGATGTGGACAGATTTACGTCCACTTGTGGACAGGAAGGATCTCCTGTAGAGGGTTCTAGCCGTGGACGGGAAGGATCTCCTGTACAGGGTTCTAGCCGTGGACGGGAAGGATCTCCTGTAGAGGGTTCTAGCTGTGGACAGGAAGGATCTCCTGTAGAGGGTTCTAGCTGTGGACGGGAAGGATCTCCTGTAGAGGGTTCTAGCTGTAGACAGGAAGGATCTCCTGTACAGGGTTCTAGCCGTGGACGGGAAGGATCTCCTGTAGAGGGTTCTAGCTGTGGACGGGAAGGATCTCCTGTAGATGGTTCTAGCTGTAGACGGGAAGGACCTCCTGTAGAGGGTTCTAGCTGTAGACAGGAAGGATCTCCTGTAGAGGGTTCTAGCTGTAGACAGGAAGGATCTCCTGTAGAGGGTTCTAGCCGTGGACGGGAAGGATCACCTGTAGAGGGTTCTAGCCGTAGACGGGAAGGTTCTCCTGTAGAGGGTTCTAGCCGTGGACGGGAAGGATCTCCTGTAGAGGGTTCTAGCTGTGGACGGGAAGGATCTCCTGTAGATGGTTCTAGCTGTAGACGGGAAGGACCTCCTGTAGAGGGTTCTAGCTGTAGACAGGAAGGATCTCCTGTAGAGGGTTCTAGCTGTGGACAGGAAGGATCTCCTGTAGAGGGTTCTAGCCGTGGACGGGAAGGATCTCCTGTAGAGGGTTCTAGCCGTGGACGGGAAGGATCTCCTGTAGAGGGTTCTAGCCGTGGACGGGAAGGATCTCCTGTAGAGGGTTCTAGCTGTAGACGGGAAGGACCTCCTGTAGAGGGTTCTAGCTGTAGACAGGAAGGATCTCCTGTAGAGGGTTCTAGCTGTAGACAGGAAGGAGCTCCTGTAGAGGGTTCTGGCTGTGGCCGGGAAGGATCTCCTGTAGAGGGTTCTAGCTGTAGACAGGAAGGATCTCCTGTAGAGGGTTCTAGCTGTAGACAGGAAGGATCTCCTGTAGAGGGTTCTAGCCGTGGACGGGAAGGATCACCTGTAGAGGGTTCTAGCCGTAGACGGGAAGGTTCTCCTGTAGAGGGTTCTAGCTGTGGACGGGAAGGATCTCCTGTAGAGGGTTCTAGCTGTGGACGGGAAGGATCTCCTGTAGAGGGTTCTAGCTGTAGACGGGAAGGATCTCCTGTAGAGGGTTCTAGCCGTGGACGGGAAGGATCTCCTGTAGAGGGTTCTAGCCGTGGACGGGAAGGATCTCCTGTAGAGGGTTCTAGCCGTGGACGGGAAGGATCTCCTGTAGAGGGTTCTACCTGTGGACAGGATCTGTGACTGAAACAACTTTTTCTGGTTACCATGGAGATGGCTGAAGTCTTGTTTTTGTTCTCAGATCTGATTCACCTCACCTGTGAGTCACTTGGCTCCGCCTTTGAGGATTTATCACCTGTGGTATCCAGAATGTTCCGTACTGAGGAGTCTGAGGATGATGGTAATACTCAGTAATATATTGTTTTACTCTGATATAAAAACTGAACCAACTTGATTCTAAACAGAAATTTATTCTATAGAATTATAATCTGTAACTTCAATATAAACCTTCATACTGTCTGTTAACCACTGATTGTCCTCTTGATGGCGCAGTGGAGCAAATTAAGCCTTTGGCCTCAGCCCACATGTGTAACAGCTGGATGGAGCTTCACCATCACAAGTGTGTTGTCTGTCTGCAGATGGACGTCCAGCTGTCCTCTGGTGTCTCTACTTCAACATGGCTGACGGCTCATCATTAGAGGTCGAAGGTCATCAACTCCCAACTAACGTATACATGTGCTCCGGTCCTGATGGAAGCCTCGGACACGAACACGCCATCAAACAGGTGAGACTCAGTGGAACGTTTGATGTGCAGATTAAACAGAATCATGATCTGGTGGTTTTTTCAGGCTGAGCTGATTTTCCAGAAGATTCTCCCGGACGAAGACTTCTGTCCTCCCGCTCCGAATCCTGAGGACATAATCTACGATAGTGAGAACACCTCATCCACCACGGAGGGACAGGACAAGGACGAAGAGGGACAGAAAACGGCAGCCTGAAGCTAAAACATCCTCCAGATGTTTTTGGGTTTAATTCACCTTCATTTGTTTGTATTTGCATCAATAAAGTTTAACATGTGACTCTCTTTGCTGCCACCTTCATCTTTAATTCTATTTATTTCCACTATGATCAGTTTAGTGATTAATGTATATCGAGATTCACTGCTGACACACTTGGGACTTTAGGCTTTTATTGTGAAAACCAACAGCTGTTTACAGACGGCGACCACGGCGACCACCCTTCCTTCTGGTTGAGTCCGATGGGATCGGAGTAACGTCCTCTGAAAACACAGGAACAGGAAGTCAGTTTCATGTTTCCATCATCCTGCAGCAACAACGTGAAACCAGGAATACAACCTCGACATGATCTCTGGTTGTTAACGCGAGGAGACATTTTTATCTTGAGGTGCAAACGGTAAGATAACGTCCTTCCCTAGTCAAGAACCTGGTGTGTCTTAGACCAGGACATGTCCTTTAGTTCTCATATAAAACATGTTACCATGACGACCTACTTCCACCTACGTAATGTTGATTAAATTAGGAGCATTTTGAATCAAAGTGATGCAGAAACTTTAGTTCATGTATTTATTACTTCTAGACTTGATTATTATCAGGATGTTCTAATAGTTCTGTTAAAGACCTCCAGCTGATCCAGAATACTGCTGCCAGAGTTCTGTACCGGTGTTGTTCTTTTAAGACACACACTCATCACAGTCACCTTTTCTGTGTTGTTAACATGTTTTTGTGGCGTTTTTCTGATGTTGGAGGACGCATCTTAAGAAAATTAAGCGTTGTTGTTTTTGTGCGTTAATATAGCTGTGAATCAGAAGCAGATACTAAAATGTGTCTAAAACAGGCCAAAAGATGACTAGAGTGGGTGAAACCGGTTCAGACCAGAATGTTCCAGGACAACAGTCACTGCAGGAAGTTCCATCATGATGATAAACAGCTGTTTAAGGCATGTGACCTGCTGGATCTGATGCTGCAGCTGTGTTCATCACATAAACTTTTAAACTCCAATTTCAAAATAAAAGCATGTCTGAATTAAAGATGGATGACATCCCTGCTGCATCTGCTCTGAAGACCTGCTACTACCAGAGTCCGAGTCCCGAGACCATTTCAACATGCAGCAGCAGGATCAGAACCAGAGTCACATGAAAACCTAGTTTCCACAGCGAATGACTTTCAGACTAGAGCTCGGAGATGCATCGAGTTTTTCACACAATCAGTAAATATTGTTTATATCTTGACGGCTTGTTTAGAGTTAAAACTAACTTCCTCCACCACCTGCATCAAACACACACACACGTGTGTGACCGCCTCACATCATGGTCATGGTACTCAACATCTCACTGACTTGTAGATGTTTGAACTGAACAGATGAAACATTTATTCTGCAGAGCGCCTTAAACAAACACGTCCTGATCAAACGGAGAACAAGTAACGTCGACAGCATAAAGAAGAACACTGAGTAAAATCTCCTTCCACTCTGAAACAGGCAGAACTTTCTGACCCAGTCGGTCCTGAGAGCCGTCACATCGTCCAAGACAGTTTCCATGGCAACCGTTGAGCAGCCCGGCTTCATACAGCCAGTTAAATTATTGATTTCAGATACCTGCTACTAAGCTGAGATTATTTAGAAAGAATAGGACCGAGTCTTTAGTAGAAACAAAACTTAATAATAATATGACCTGAAGATCGTACTGACTTGTTTTGGTCATTTTGTTTCAGGTAAGTGTTTTAATGCACGTTGCCAGTGTGTAAAAGTGCATTTAGCACTCAAGGCTGTAAATTAGAATCATCTCTTTGACTACCTGAAAACGATTATATCAAGATTCAGATCAAATATACAGATATGAGTTTTGGTTCATATCAATCAGCCCTACTTCAGGGACAAATCAGAACCCAGAGACGTGTTACACGTACCGATGCGTCCAATCTTCATTCCAGATCGAGCCAGAGCTCTGAGAGCGGACTGAGCTCCGGGTCCTGGAGTCTTGGTCCTGAAACACACATGCACACACGTCAGTCACCTGACAGGTGCACTTCCTGTAGTAAAAACCCAGGTGAGCGTACCTGTTTCCTCCAGTGGCTCGCAGCTTGATGTGCAGCGCCGTGATTCCCAGCTCTCTGCAACGCTGAGCCACATCCTGAGCTGCCAACATGGCGGCGTACGGAGATGACTCATCTCTGTCTGCCTTCACCTTCATCCCGCCGGTCACACGGCAGATCGTCTCCCTGGAAACAAACACACCAATCAGAGACTGCAGTCTGCGAGCGAATAGAGCGGCTGGGTGCTGACTTACTTCCCCGAGAGGTCGGTGACATGGACGAAGGTGTCGTTGAAGGAGGCGAAGATGTGACAAACACCGAAGACGTTCTCACCTTCAGCCACCTGAGGACCCAAACTGATGACCTGCTCTTCCTTCTTCTCCTTCCCTTTACGAGGAGCCATGTCTGCTGAGGAAGAGGAGGACATCAAGAAACCACAACAACACAATGAGGGTTCTGCAGATCCGGTCGGACGACCGAACCTCAAACACACGTTTACACAGTAAAACACTTTCTCGGTCATTAACTGAGTTATTGAAACCTTTTCACTGAAAACAAGCCGCAGCTTTATTTTACATGTATATCCGTTAATCTAACAGCTAGCCAACAACAGCTTCCTGTATCCTCCCAAAACTAAACTCAAGTCATTTGTCCCACAAATCTGGATTTTTCAGTAATATGTACATTGTGTAAGTCCAGCTGGAGTGTAGCACAACAAAGCTGCCGCTCCGCCATGTTTGCTACTGAACAGCTGAGCTAACTTTGCGGGCGAGGTGTCAACTGCTCAAAAATAATATTATTGAGCAAAATTACCTCAGTGCCAATGACGTTTTTTAGACGCCGTACAGAATCCGAACGCTCGCTGCTAACGACGTGTTGATCCTAATAACAGCTGCAGATGCTGAACTAAAAAAAAAAGCTTGAGATGTGGAACCATCGTTAGCATCGAGCATTCGGCTTCTGTATGTCTAGAAACATCGTTGGTACTGAATGAGTTAATGTCATATCACAATGAACTCGCCTGATTCTTGCACCTGAATTGTTAAAAAAAGAGAAATTATTGTGCCATTTTCACACCCAGTACAAAACCAAGAAACTTCAGAAAAACGATTTATTTTATTTTAATAACAGGGCACCTTTAATCTTTCCACATGTAGGACTCTATAAGTCAAACATTGATAATTAATGTGGGTTTGTTAATATGGATCACGGTTAGTCGCCGTGATATGACGTGTTTTATCAGTGTCGACATTGATCCAGATAAAAATACTCATGGGCTCGAAAGCTGTTGCAGTTTTTCATGTAACTCTGATGTGTCATTAATGTGGGAGTTCAGTGCACGTTACCAACACAGCAGATGAGATTCATTTCTAATCCCGATTCCTGCAGCTTCTCCTTCTGGTTACTATCCGGCTTCTGCACAACCTCTGATGCTAATCCACCGGTTGATCTGTACCTGTCTTCCCTCCGATATGGAGTCAGAAATACGTAGGTCATGTGACCAAGAAAGGTCTATAGGTGGAGTTCCTATATAAGCCCCATTCAACCAGCAAACATCTGTATAAACACTGGGATGATGTTTTAATCACACAGGCTACACGGTCAGAACACCTGAGAGAGATAATCTGCAGGTAACGGCACATTTGAAGTAGACAAACTAAACAGTGAAGACCCAGAACTTTAACTGTAAACGCTACAGAAGAACATTGTCAAGATTCAGTCATGTTCTCCAGTTACTGTAGAACTGGTGATAGAAACATGAGAATAATCAGACAGAAGCTAAAAGACGTTCTTCAGAGAGACTAGACTCCATAAACCCCCCAAAAACCCAGACTAGAAGAGACCTGAACCTCCAACACGATCAGAGGAAATTTCTCATGCGAGTTTCACAACTTTAAAGTTATTTAATTAAATAGACATTAAGTTGTTGTAAAGTAGCTCAGCGCTATCAGCCACTGAAACTAGCTGGAGGCTGGTTTTGTGGCGCAGACCCGGTAACCGGTTACCGGGTCTACACGGCCTAACGGGAACGTACACCTGCGGTTTTATGTACTCCTCACACATAAAACACATTCCGTTTCAAATGACAAATTCCACTACAGAATGAATCCGCTCTCCTTTCCCGCTCCTGGACATGCAGGGGAAATGGCGACACGCCGCAGAACAAAAACAAAACTCTGAACTTTCAGATAAAAACAATTCAGACTCATTCAGACACAAACACCGTCACACATCCAACACGCGCATTGAACATCAGCGGATGATCACCTGGACAGCAGATTAATGTCGGATAAAATCTCGGAGCGGGACTCACCTGAGTGCGTCTATTCTCTCAGCAGAAACAAGAAAAGAAAGAACTTCCGCTTCCGGAGCCAGACATAAAGAGTTCCGGTGCGCTGAGCCCGCTGCTGCCTCCGCGTGGTCACTTCGTTTAATTGCTTTTACGGGAAAAAACGAGATTTAGGTATTCATTGGATCCAGTTATGAATTACATGCTGCGGGACGTTAATTGATTCAGAACCTTTTAATCAAAACAGTTTAATTCTTAATTTGTTCAGTTTTAACTGTAGTTTGTTTGTATTTCATACATCATGAGAATAAAACCTGGTTCCAGAAAGCTTGGTCAACTTATCATTTGGTAAACTCTGAACTCAGGGTTAATCAACCAAGAAAAGACCCTCTCAATGGATCACCGAATTCACGAGTCATAATGGAAAATGAAGGGGGGGGGGGGGCAGCATATTATTCACAAGCAGAGTTGGAAGTCTTGATGCTGCTTATAAAGAATTCAATCCAATAATTATAAAGAAAATCAAAACAGCTGCAGCAGCAAAAGAGAGAATGTTGGTAAAAAAGTAACAGACAGAAAATGTCTGAGTTTAACAGATATAACTCTCAACTCTCTTTTTTAATTCTATTTTGAAAAATGAAATTTCATTTTAATTATTCATTTTCCACCCTTATTCCTAACTTGGGTTGTGGGGTGCTGGATGTCTAATTTAAAATGTTGTTTGGTATTTTGAATAACCTTTTAAAACTTACTTTCTTTTACCACCAACGTGTTAAAGGTACAATAATATTGTAAATTGATTTAGACATATTGACATATTGTTTAATCAGATGTAATCTGTCTGGAGCCAGAAAACTTTGTACCAAGTCAAGATGAAACACAAGAACGTTGTGAACTGCGTTACTAAAAAAATAATACTTCCTTGAATTATGCAACTAAAACTTGGTCATAAAAACCCATGCTCAAAACCCTCTCTGGAACAAACTTACCTGGAACATAACCTGCTCCCGACCAGGTTATGTTCAGAGATTAAGTTGCTATGGTTACTAACATACCTTGAAAGATACCTCCGTTTTTGGAACCGAAAATTCAGGTTATCAACCAACTTACCCTCAAACTTATCTGGTTATGTCACATAACCTGCTTTCTGGACCGGACCAGAAACAACCACTCATACACCTAGGATCAATGTGTTGTTGTTAATTAATCATATGTTTTTGGTCTGTGGTAGGATGCTGGTGAGAACATGCAAAAAGGTCCTGACTGGTTTCAAACCCACAACCTTCGCTCTGGAAGGTAACAGTGCTACCAACTGCACCACTGTGCAGCTGCTGCATTGCATGTACAAAGGTAAAATGTATTTGTGTGTGCATGATTCTGATGTGTGTATGTTTGCATGGGTGCACACACATATTTTATTGAACTTATACTTGTTTTTTATTTCTTCCTGTTTTATCATACACTGTTTTTAATTCATGTTAAATTCACACTGATTTTCTGTTGCATGTAACTGTCTTATAAATAAAGTTTGATTTGATTAAACTTTCCTTCAGACCAAGGCGAGACTTTCTTCTGTTTGGTTTTTACAAAGATGGAAATGGAACAAAGCTGAAAAGAAACCAATCAAAACACAGTATTTGACCACCTTCGTTTATTTACACAATTATATTGAACACAACGCAGAAAAAGATATTACTGAAAAACTACAAAAGAAAAGAATAAAAACGGCTCTCTCACCCTCAGACACACAGTTACACATTAAGCATGCAGCATTAGTCCAGTTAATAGAGAACAAAACGACATTCATCACTTAGAAAAGCTGAGAGGATTATTGATTCTACGGATCATCAGCAGACAGGAAACTGCTCCACATGCACCTTCTGGTTTTACACCAAACTGCAGGAAGAAAAAACTCTTTCAGAATTTCAACAAGAACTTCAGAAACTCAAACAAATCAAATTCAAACACAAAACTGTTTAAAAACTCTTTATGAGAAATAAACTGGCCCTCAAACCGTCTGAAGTACTAACCTCAAAAATTACCATGTTGAAAAAAATGGTGTCCAGATTTTTATTATCAAAAGAGTACCAGGTAACTAAAGATTACCAGGTAACTAAAGATTACCAGGTAACTAAAGAGTACCAGGTAACTAAAGAGTACCAGGTAACTAAAGATTACCAGGTAACTAAAGAGTACCAGGTAACTAAAGATTACCAGGTAACTAAAGAGTACCAGGTAACTAAAGATTTTCAGGTAACTAAAGAGTACCAGGTAAATAAAGATTACCAGGTAACTAAAGAGTACCAGGTAACTAAAGATTTTCAGGTAACTAAAGAGTACCAGGTAAATAAAGATTACCAGGTAACTAAAGATTACCAGGTAACTAAAGAGTACCAGGTAACTAAAGAGTACCAGGTAACTAAAGATTTTCAGGTAACTAAAGAGTACCAGGTAACTAAAGATTACCAGGTAACTAAAGAGTACCAGGTAACTAAAGATTTTCAGGTAACTAAAGAGTACCAGGTAACTAAAGAGTACCAGGTAACTAAAGATTACCAGGTAACTAAAGAGTACCAGGTAACTAAAGAGTACTAGGTAGAATATTCTGAACATTGATTTTTAATTAAACTGAAGATAACATTTTCAGTGAAATGAGTTAATTTCAGGAGTGAAAGTTTAATAGCATTATTAGCTTGTTTAGCAACATTAGCTCCTCTAACAGGAAGTACCACAGCTTTGTTTTTTGCTAACATTTAAAGTGATCATAGAGTTTCTCTCAGGTGAAGTGAAATGTATCGAGCTGTTTCCATCTCTGCTGATGTCTGCAGAACTTCAGGTGAGAATCCAAACCTGCGTTCAAATAAATCTGTTAATGGATCAGAAACCAGATACTGATTCTGGCCTATGACGTCCACCTAAGTTGCTGCTCTGGGTTGGTTGAAATAACTAGAACCAGAAGAGCAACAGAATCTTTCTTCATTACAACAAGCTGTCAAATGTATCAAACTGTTTCAGTTTCAAGCATAAACATCAAAAAGTTTCTAGAAAATGACATCTCAGGTATTTGCAGGCAGATTTTCATCTTGATAAATACTTTCAAGTGTCGTAAAAATACAGAGTGAAGGTGCGGCTGTAGAAAACACTGATTCTGCCAGGGGCCATGAGGGGTCCCGGCTGGGGTCATATCAGGCTCATACCCAACATAAAACATAAACTGGTGCTCCATACTGCAGTCAGCTGGTAAATCTGGACAGTGTTGCCAACTTCTCAGCAAAGGAAGCTGCTACTGGTTGTTCTAAGGGGCTTTAAATGGACTCCCCCACCAGTCTACCTTATTATAGAAGTAGTACACTCTGTATGACAGGAACAAAGTTGAAAAAGAGATGCTGAGTGAATCATGTCTAAAATTAGCCAGCAGTGGTTTCATCACCCCCCCGTCCCCCCCCCCACAGACACACACACAACTTAGAGGCTGTCAGCTGTCAGTAAAACAGGCCTAAAAATATCTGAATTACAGACTGATGTTAATTATATTTTGTCCATAAATACTTACTAAATAATTCCAGATAGTCCATCCACCTCATTTCATGGTTTTTCTTCTGGCTGTGCTGCTTCCAACATGTATTTTCATATTCAAGCATTTAACCAATCACATTTCTGTCATCACTTGTTGCCAGGTAGGATCAAAGAAAAAGAACTCTACATGGAGACCTTCACACCGACCAACGCGTCCAGGCAGCAGGGCAGCTAGACTACATGTAAAGTCTATGGTACTAAGCAGCAGGTGGGCGTCAAGCTGCGCCGAGCTGCCAAGCAGCTCATTGCGCACGTCAGCGCGTCCGTGCAGCCGCTGCTCGGACGGTCCGTCAAGGCGTTGAGGCAGCTGCTGCTTGAAGTTGGGAAAATTGAACTTTGGGGCACCAACCAATCAGCGACTCTTTTTACTGATTATGACATCAACGCGCTTCACACTACAGTCAGTCATTCACCCATTCACACGTTTGGTGATGATGAACTACACACATGTTGTAACCACAGCTGTCCTGGAACACACACTGACAGGGGTGAAGCTGCCAGACGCCACCGGACCCTCCGACCACCACCAAACAGGTAAAGTGGGTTAAGTGTCTTGCCCAAGGACACAACGGCCAGGCGATCTTTTTTCTCTAGGCGGAGCAGGGATTCAAACCTGTGACCTTCTGGTTACCAGACAACCCACTCTACCGCCTGAGCTACGGCCACCCCATAGTGGGCCAGGTAAACAGTTTGATACTTAATTTTATGAAACTCAGATCCTCCAATGGAATGTATCCACAACCTCCGCAAATCTGCCCAACAATGACGTATAGCTTTATTTATTAAATAAATCCAAGCCACTCTCCACATGATCCGTCATGTTGTAAATAACTATAGCAACAGAGAAATCCCCGCCCGCCTGTGACGTACTGACGTGATGCGCGGACTGTGCAAGCAGCTGTGTTTTTATTTAAAGAAGCAACTTTTGTTCGTTTGAGTGTTTTGCTGTCTGGACGCGTTGGGTGGTGTAAACGCACCCTAACAGAAACTAACCCCTCCTTTCCACCGGACGCGCAACGGGCGCTTAACATCAGTGAAGCGTAATACGCAGATGATAGCAGCCATTAAAGTCAATAGGACCATTTACACCGGGTTGTAAGCATTACGTTGTAGTTCCATTTTTACGCGGTACTCTTCTAAAATGTATCAAGCTCAGTTTGAACCAGACAAGAAATTAGGCATTCATGAAAAGTAAAATACCTAGAAGTTTCAAAATAAAGGACAAATGCAGTTTTCTGTTTGCTTGACTACAGAAAAACACATTACCTGTGACGAAGTCCGTAGGTGGTGTGAAAATAAATCTCATACCTTCTGGAGACATGTCTTTCTCCCTGCTTGTTGTTGTGTGTACTGACGAAATCATGCATTATTTTGCAATTCTGTGATTTCATGATCTCCAAGGACCAACTGGATGAACGCTTTAGAAAGTGATGCGTGTCTAAAAGGCTCTCAGTGGGAAACGACACACGACTGATTTTGCAAGCAAAACGCCACGTCGATTATGCATCCGATGGAAAGGAGGGGTAAGCCTCGATGAATCTGTTACTTCAACCAATCAGAGTTTGAGTTGATGACACTGAGGCCCTCTAGCAGGCAGTGATGTCAGCATATTACACCATTTGATTGGATAGTTAGAGCGTGTACTAGCCAGAGCTAGCAAACTGCATTTGTAATGAGCTTCACAAACTGAAATACAGTTATGTTTATTTAATTGCTGTTTTCAAACTTCAATGTCTGAAGTAAGAGAAGAAATTAATTTTGTTGCAGATTCATTGTCAAAATCATTTTTAAGACAGACTGTTAGGGAAAGCTGGACATAGCTAAAAGGTCAGGAAATTCTGAAGTACATGAATAAGCTAACCTGGCTCTGCCAGATCATGGCGTAGCACCGTGTCAAGTCTACACACAGCGATCTGAAACTGCTTCATCTGAAAGTATCTGAAAAAGGATGTGACATCTGGTATAATACTTTAATCTGATTGGAGGATGCATCAGCAAGTATCTGCCTTTGATGATTTGTCTTTATCCAATCACAGTAAATCAAGCTCTTATAAATCCAGTCAGGAGTAAAACACACACATCGTTACCATCAAGAACTTCTTCCCTTTGATCATTCTATAACCAAGAAATCGTCTCTAGTCCTAAAACACATTCAATAGCTGCTTTTATGTGTACATCCACCAGCAGCCATGTTTGATTTACTTTACCTGTCAATCATACCTGAACACCCGCCCCAAAGCACCATGCTAACACATGATTGGTCCAAACATTTTTTGACCGAGGAAGACAGTTTAGTTGGAGTGGTACAAAATGGATTTTCGTGGGTTTGGAAAACTCCAAATCTCCTGAGAATCCATCTTGCAGAGCGAGGTTATGGATAAGCTGTAGGACAGAGAAATTGAATTCTTTTTAAGGAAGGAGGATGGATTTTATGTACAAATAATCAGAATATTTCATGACTAAAATGCTGCTATTTTGTTCCTGCATAAGGTGAATTTTCTAACCATAAGATAGATACTGAGGGGAGGGTTGATTCAGATGAGGAACTACTGAAGGCCTCAGTGTGGAATGCACAGACCAGACCCCCCCCCCCCCCCCCCCCCCCCCCCC